>CACRXP010000646.1:268164-301160 GCA_902702965.1 Spirometra erinaceieuropaei
GGGACACGTGCACAAAGCCTTTGAGGCAACGTTGAAGTGGCGAGCACCCATCTGGCACGGTCACGCGGCTTAATCCAGGCGTTTCATTTTGCCATGGAGCTGCTGTCTATAGCTATCGCGAACGCCAACATAACGAGGAACAGCAGGCGGTTTTCAGTCAGTACCGATGTACAAGGCGAAGTGCAATGAACTTTACGACCGTACGCGAACCCAGGATAAGGAAGGGGGAATTTGAGCCCCGATTCAGTTTGGCACCGAGCCTACAAGGGTTTACGCTCTGACCGTTGCTTTTGCGAGTACGTGTGGTTCTACTGGACGCAGCGGTTTTCTATCCAGCCTGATTGCAGAACGGTACGCAGGCGTTTCGTTTGACTCTGAAATTTCAGTCTAGCGTCCTCTACGGTGGTCGCAGCGAAAAACAGTCAGTCATCCAGGGATGTTGTGCTTCGCGACCAGGGCAATTAGCTGAACACCACTTAAGGAACTGAATACTCACGACTGCAGTCGACATGATGTGAGCCCGGGGGGTCAGTTGCGAGAACTCCCGGCTCATTGGTCAGCTGGATCCGTGTTCGAACCTCAGGCATCCTGACTTGGGGTTGGGCTTTCGTCGAATGGCGATGGAAAATATGTTAGAAATCATCAATGCGGCACCCCTTGGCGTCTTTGGCAATATTTCTCGTGTAAGGGCTTCTTTAGGGAATTTATCTATCTCATAAGAGTGGGAGGAAACCTCTACCAAGCCATCAGTCAGATGACTTGCAAACCGCATAAGAATGCTCAGTCAGGCCGGACGCCTTATTAAGACATAGGTGCGCGCACACAGGAAGAAATAGTCCAGACAGTCACTTTTTCTCCCCCGAGATGAAGAACTGGCCCATGTTCAATCTGATTTGCATTACCTGTATGAATATGCAGTTAGATTATGCCGACATGCTAATTGTGGCCATGTTTTGGCTGGCACGAAAGAGCTTCGCCCCCCCCCCCTTTTTAGGCCTGCGAATTAGCCGAAAGTGTGTCATCAACTGACAGTCTGGTCGAAGCGCTGTTGCTAACAAGATGCCTAGACCCAAGTATCTCATAATAAGTTTCAGTTGGGGAAGAATTTGATACTCGTAAATACTATTTTATTCACTCAGAACAACTAGGACTGTCTTGCTCTCGAAACGGTCACTTCGTCGACAACGTGAAGGTTGTATAAACGCCGAAGTTTTGTTAGTTTCTGCGCAAGTTTCGGCTGGCCACACGGCCCGCTAGAGAAGTGAAACGGTTGCGGGTTCCGTGTTCAGGCTGTGAAGCATGCGCTCAGAAGAGGAGACAACAAAAACAAAAACAACAACAGATGGTGAAAACAATCCTAAAGAGTACTGACGGTATCTCTGGCAGAACGTGATGATGGCTTGGACAAAACACAGTGGATTACTGATGGTATCGACGGAATCGTGCAGCCACGCTGCCGTCGACGTCAAGGTTCTCGCCCTCACGTGCGTCGCTAATGCGGTCATTGGCAGACTTTTCGAAGCTGGGACTAAACACGTGGGCATGATATTACTGGGTGGGAGGAGGGGAGGGAGGAAGAGGGTCTGGGCATAAGCACAGAGCCCAAACATGAACGGTAGCCTGTTAGTAAACGTTAGCCAAAGACTGATCACTGTTTATCCCTTCCTGTACACAACCATGTTTGCGCCGCTCTGTGTAACTGGCGGCGTGGAGGCTGCCAACTGACGAGATAACTCGGCCCTCTTTTCAGGACGGAGATTCAGACTGCAGTGGCTCCTCCTTAGTGTGGCCTTTATGGCACTCCAACTCAGTTGGGATCAGAGCCACCACCCACTTGTTGTTTTGGTGAAATCCTGGTGCAGCGTGCGCGATCTGGGTGTGTGTGTGGCACGCGCGGACGGGCTGGATCTCGTCTTCAGTCTCTCTTTCTCTCACTTGACAGTGGGCTCAAGTGTGTTTAGGTAGGAGAGAATGCGGTAGATGTACAGTGCGTGACCTATCTCATGAAATGTTGGCTGAAATTCTGAAATGTGTTTTCGATTAGGAAGGATTACTTGGTCGCGGCTGTGATACTGATTATCTTTAGGCATACTCTTATAACATTTCGGACTCGGCAGAATGTCGGCTTTTAAATGCAGTTCTTTTCAATCTCCTGTAGAAATCGTACTTGGGAAAAAATCACTACTTAAGTAGCATGCATTTTTCCCATTGATTTTTGATTGTCTTGGAAATTCAAATATATTTCATAGAAACCACAAACAAAAATATGCTTTCTTTTAGTCAATCAATAGAGAATCACGTCTTCTTTATACTTTTTACTTAAGGAAGGAGTATACTTAGGTTTTAAAAAAGTTTCTAATTATGAGACTTTTAAAGACCGCGATATGTCCATTTACATAGCATCGTACCTGGCCGTTTACCACTGCTCCTCATGAAATGTACAACATGGTCCGCATCCATTGCAAAATTTTATGGACCCTTTATGATATCTCTTTAATGACATAGAAAAATATGGGATTTTCTTTACGCGGAACGCATGCACCTTGTAGAGTGTAATCACTATGCGCTAATGAAACGAATGATCAGGCTCCAAATTATTCGGTAATTAGAAAACTTTTTTAAAACCTGATTATACTCCTTCCTTAAGTACGAAATATAAAGAAGGCGTGATTCTCTATTGATTGACTAAAAGAAAGCTTATTTTTGTTTGTGGTTTCTATAAAATATACTTGAATTTCCAAGACCATCGAAAATCAATGGGAAAAATGCATGCTACTTAAGTAGTCATTTTTTCCCAAGCACGCTTTCTACATGAGATCGAGAAGAAGTGCATTTTAAAGCCGGCATCCTGCCGAGTCTAAAATGTTATAAGAGTATGCCTAAAGATAATCAGTATCACAGCCGTGACCAAGTAATCCTTCCTAATCGAAAACGCATTTCAGAAGTTCAGCCAACATTTCACGAGATAGGTCACGCACTGTAAGTGGGCTTGCAGGAATTCCAAACAGTAACAGACTTCGCAAGTACAAATCATCTCTACGTTTATCCTACGATAGACAACTAAGTGCGTTTGTCTACCTGTTGACAGTTTGACCGTTGGTGGCAACGATGTCCGCCATGTGTTCTACAGCCTGGTGGGCTCAGGGACGGTGACTTGTGTGTGAATTACCTTATGGTGACAGTAGACTTGCGTTGCATCTACCTCACTCTCTCCTGCCTAACCCACCTCCGCCCACTGCCAAGTTAGAGTCAAGAGGACTGAAGACAGGATCGGGAGCGTCGGCTGAGCATACTAGACGGCCCGTCTGGGAGTGTAAAACACGCCCAGTCCGCGCACGCTGCGCCAGGGTTTCATTAAAAATAACAAGAGGTGTGGCTCCGATCCCAACTGGGTGGGAGTGCCATAAAGGCCACAATAAGGAGGAGCCATTGCAGTTTGAATCTCCATCCCGAAAAGAGGGCTGAGTTATCTCGTTAGCTGGCAGCCTTCCAAGCCACAGTCTCTAAAGCACTGGGGTAGTTTGAAGACGCGTCAGACTGTCTATAGTGAGAACGCGCTGAAGTGCCGTGGAGACGCCTTATCCAAGGCCGACCGCACTCTATCCCATGCAACAATCTACTGCCCGATCCGATCTTCACATCAGAAGACCAATTGAATCGGACAGTAGACTGTTGCATGGGAGAGAGTGGATATTGGGTGCAGGGGCTGACAGAGCTAGACAGACCGTCTGCCCGTACCACAAATATGACCCGACCCACTGCGCAGCACATCAAGATTTCACATAAACGGGGTGGCAGCTCGGATCTTAATTGACTGATAAGCCGCATTCAGAAGGAGCTGTTGAGCCTGACTCTTAGTCTACCAGCCGACCACTCCACAAAAGCACACACACAGGGCCAACCGTAAGGCCTGAGTTTACCGTCAGTTGGCAGTCTCAAAAGTCACGGCGTTTAGCCCGTCGGGATAGATTCAAGCGCATCAGACTTATTTTGACGATAAATACGCTCAAGTCCCATGGGGATGGAGTTCCCAAAGTAGACCTTATTCTATCTCCCTCTCCCAGGCGCCAGTTGGCTGTCCGAGTCTGTAGACCAACCCATGCTGAGGTTAGGCGTAGTAATTGACGGCGTCAAAACGGCCTGTCTACATGAGCAAAACACATGATCTGACCCCTCAAACAACACACTAGTGTTTCAAAAAATGAGAATGGGTTGCTCATGTATCGCATGTTTTAGAGTAGCATAGGGACCACATGGAAAGAGGTCGAAACCTTTCCTACTCGCGTGAGAGGTGCCGGTGATGTGGGATGTTTAAGGCATTAATGTGTGGTTCATGTGTCGAGGGGGATGTGTGGTGATGGGGTTTGGCCGCCGGTGGCTTACAGCAGATTTTCATGAAGGCGAATTTGTCCGAGCAGGCCCATGCGGTGGCTGTATGTGCATGAGCAGTGTGGGCAGTTGGGGTGGGCACAACGTGTGTATGTTAGTAGTTTAGGCACTGGTTCGTCCGTCTCTGAGCGATGAGCAGCAATTTGAACAGGACAGGTTGAGATCTGCTGTGTTGGTTGCACTGATTCTGTTAGTGTCGGCTACGCTGGTGACGGAGGAGTTGATATGCTGGAGATAGGAGAGTTGTCAGATGTGTTGAGTAGGTCTAGCATGTCAATATGGCGGTGAGTTCCGCTGTCGTGGATACACATGTGGCCGAGAAGGCCCATGCGATGAGAAGCTGTGTGTAGTCGAGGCAGGTGTAGTGGGCTTATGTCGGGCTCCTGACACTGGTTCAGTCTATGCGATGGATCCGCAAGTGTTCGCCCAGGCCGATGCGTAATTTGAAGGTTTGATCACAATGAGAGCAGGTTGGAATCGAGTCCACATTGCCGATCGAGGGAGCCGGGAATGGTGGAAATGATGACTGGCGGGGCGTCGGGAATGGTCTCAACGGTGACGAGTGTGGGAGGAGTGGTAGTCGTCGCCTCGAGGAGCGACGACGGTGGGGCAGCGAGACGGTGTGCACCGGTATTGATGATAGTCACATTCGTGAATGTTGTGGGAGTTGAAGTACGGGTGACTACAGAGGGGTTTACGGAGTCATGAGGTAGATTCGTGTCGTTATTTCATCGAGTTAAACTATTTCCGACGAGGCCGATCCGCGCTCAAAATGTTCGGTGACAGCGTGGGCACATTGGATTTGGTGGGGATGTTAGAATTAATGGTCCCCGGGACTTGCAAATTGCGAGCCGCGCGTTTTGCTTTGGCAACGGCGGCCTGGTTGACTACTTAGATTGCTGCTCCAGCCATCATTCCTCATCGCTAGACCGGTTGGCCCTGGGCAAGGTCCTTCCATGTCTCCGGATCCTTAAGGGAGGTCCGCGGGCTGTCCTTGTAGCGTCTCCGCTGCCAGGATCTTTGACTCAACTACCAATAGTAAAGGGAATTTTCTGCTTCTAATTCAACCTATAATAAGGTCTGTTGCATGCTAGGCGGTATGTGTGCAAGTACAACTTCATTGTAGCAGAATCCAAAGATATTAACGACATTGTTGGGTACTTGCACATACAATGAGTTCGGTTTCATTGGCTGAACCACTTATTCGGGTCAACTTTCGAAAAAAACAGAAACAGGTCATGCATATTCTAACGGACTTAATCCGCTTATAAGCGTCACCACTCTCTATAATCGGACCGGTGATTGTCCCAAGTTAGAATTCCTGCAGAGAGGGAGGCCGATAAGGCAAGACTGTATTTTGAGCAAAAAAGAACTTCTGCTGGCCCGCAGATCAGTCACATGTTCTGCATAGGCCTGCAGGTCTACGCAAGCACACAGCCAGGTTTCATTGATGGTGGTAGCATCTCATCCGGTCAGAAAGCATGATGACTGAGAGCAGCTAGAGCAGGCGGATTGTACTGTAACGGAAGCATGATGAGGGAAATGGGAATGGCACTTTCGGCCTTTTGCCGATAAGTTACTGCCCGCTGATTGGCCAGTACTGGTCTGGTCACAAATCCGGACCGCACACTCACATACAATCCTGCTGCCACGGCAAATTTTGAGACTGTGGGAACTGATGTTCTGCTGAGCCAAAAAAAGAAAACAGCGGTCCACCACCTGTCAGCGTCAGCTGGCGAAGAAAACAGACCTGTCAACGTTTACAATCACACATTGAATAGGACTGCAAGACAGGCGGTAAAGACACTGGGGCGTTGCTCATATGACGCCAGGGAACATTCCCGAGAAAGAAAGCGTGGAGCCAGGCGCTAAAAGACTGCCCTTAGACCACGGCTCTTCACCTTGCCCTTGAATTGTTGGTCTAGCCGGTTAAACAGCCCAAAGGGTTTTGATCCAATGTGAACCGAGTAATCAGAGTCTCCAGTGTAGTAAGGCGACTCAGTCTTTCGTGGTGGAGTCGGTAAAGACAGTTAGCTTTGAATACCCAACTTGTAATTGCCCCATTGTGGCCTATGGCACCACCTCTCGTCTGGAGAAAAGAAAATAATTTTACCCGCTCACATGAGCTTTCTGTTGTCTCCCTCTTGGTTTTTTAACGCAGACGCCTCTACGACCGGAAAGTCCGGTTCAACAGGCTACCATACTTTTTTTACTTAAAGGTCCTAACCGCTTGCAACGCACTCTTCAAAATGCATGTGCAGTGAAAGAAATTACTCCGCTGTCTCCTTTTAAGGTGCATTCTCCTGTAGGGGATATATTTTTCCGAATTGGAACTATTTCGTTACATGTGCATTGTTACGGCACCGACTTGCCGGTGGTCGTAGCGTGAAATGACAGCCCAATGCCCAGCGGGTTAAAGCATTGTGACTTTAAGTATGCCGCACAGACTCACATATTTCTAGCTCCAGGTCCAAAAGCAGTTTTTACCTTTCCCTGGTGATTTGAACGTCGTTTCTACCCTAAGGGTGGCTGCTGTTGAGCCTCCCCAAAGGGGAGTCTTTAGTAAAGGAGACTTAGCATACTCTTGCCATCTGCCGTCCTTTGCATGGTACTTGTAACTGGCCACACTTCGCCTCAGCGCTGCTTGATGGCGGAATCTGGAACTCAGGGCAAGCGTTCTGGGTAATTATCATAGGCAGCTGATAACGGCGCGGCGTGCTGTCCTAAGCTGATGACCCGGATTATGGCGCCTACGTCAAACCCGTGGGCAACAGTGCCGAAACGCCTGGCTCCACAATTTGCTGCTCTTTGCCCCGCTAATCACTCCCCGAGGCGGACTGGCGTAAAGGGCGCATTAAAAGCAGTGCTGGCGTAATTTTATGCCCTCTTGTGAATACCGTGAGGACTGCCCCTTTGAACTTTATTCGTCTGAGCCGAATGTACCACCTGCAGTGGAATTTGTGCTACTGATGAGCCTGTCACCAGTTCTCCAGGTTAACGCAAATTTGATGAATTAGAACGCCTGGCTAGAAGAGGAAAATGATCTCGACTAGCATCCAGAAAAAACCTCATTTACTACTAGTTTTTCTAATCAACGTCCTAACTTCTACAATAAGAAACGACCAGGCGTATGACTTTTCGCAATGCCGTCGAAACAGGAGAATAAGAGTTCCAACCTAGAAATTAATGACTTAGGGTAGTTTTAGGACAAAACCAATTTCTTTTGTCCTTTGAAAACGCAAGTTTAGGCCTCATACCTCAGACGCCAGGATGAAAAAACAATAGGTGATCGTTAGCACGTCATTCTCATCGGGCTATGGAAACCTGTATAACCATGCCACAGCCATATACCAGATGGGATCAGTTATTGGTAAACGATTGGTAAACGTAATTTCCTGACGTGAGCAAACACTGCGTCAGAGACCGATGAGGTGTTTTAGCCGGAAATTGAGGTAACCAGTGTCATCAAGCTCTGGTTATCAGTCTCAACACCTGTCGACTGCCTTAAGTCTGAAATCAAACCTGGAATGAACCGTGTCGAGAGGAAGATAATGCAATTCATCAAATATTAGTCCTTAAAGAAAATGGCGGTCAGATTCAATAAACTGTCTGTAATGATGAATGGCGTTCTTCCAGCAGTCAGCACCCGAAAATCGAATTAGGTAATATACGGGAACAGGAACCTCCCAAATGCAGGTGCCCTTGTGCCAAATTCCAGCCCGGGTACCTACTTCCGTGACCTAACTCTAATCCTAACTCTAGCCCAAAGCCTAACCCTAACTCTAATTTACGTGACATTTGCCGCGAGGCAACCTGCATTACGGGGAGTTTCTATTTCCGCGTCACACGCTTTTCTTACTTTGTCGGGTGAATTTTATGAACACCGCCGATTTTGTAAAGCAAATAAATGCCTATATTTTCGTCAACTCCATATAATATAAAATTCAATTTTTTAAAATGCCTTGATATTGCAAGTGCGCACTTACTACCAACGCGCAGTGGTTATGCGCATTTCAAGAAAAAGATAATTCGTTTTCTTCCACATATGAACAATGATGAATTTATCACTTGTCTTAGCTCAATGAAAAAATATTTAACAGTAGTCCCAGCACTCTTTATCACTAGCTTCGTCTTTGGGTCACTTCACGCGAATATCTTTTCCTCTTTAGCTTTTCTATCGGCAGGGAAGTAGCTATCCTGGAATAGAAAGACCAGCATAAAACTAGCCCTAGCAACATGCTTCCATGAGCTGAAAAATATCCAAGGCTGTTTGGGAAAGCTTAATGAAATTAATACAGGCTTCCTCAGTCAGAAAACTCTCATACTTTCATACTCAGACTTCTGACTGTCATCTCACCTGAAGCGTCTTTGCTTGTCACAGGCCTATCTCAGAAGATGGCACATTGCCTATAAAA
This sequence comes from Spirometra erinaceieuropaei, assembly GCA_902702965.1. Lineage (NCBI taxonomy): Eukaryota > Metazoa > Platyhelminthes > Cestoda > Diphyllobothriidea > Diphyllobothriidae > Spirometra > Spirometra erinaceieuropaei. Next base: position 276,969 of record CACRXP010000646.1, read on the forward strand.
TGACCTTGGGTTTGGACGTGATGGTGCCCTTTTAAGAAATAGATAACCATCATTGGCAAAAGTTAAAGGAGACTGAAATGACTGGTATCGGCTTATTAGCCGTCGTCAGGCAGATCTACCTGAAGCCCAGGATGAAATGACCCGATATTTGAGCGCATCCTGAAATAAGACCCTATTGGCGAACACCCATCGGATAGCACTAGGCCCAACCCAGCCATTGGAAAGTCAGTTGAAACCCTAGGTCGTTCCGGTTCAGAATATGGCCACCATATGACGACGGCGAAAAATCCGTAAATTTCTACTTCACGGAGAGACGACGAATGAACCCCTGAAGAGAAATTTTGACAAACCTGTTTTACAGACCTTCCCAACGGCAAGTGTTCAAGTCTTATTCTTGACTAGCCTCATTTGACACGGGGATGTTAAGGATAAGTTCCGAGCTCAGACCACGTCTATGTGCATTCGCTCTTCTACTTGCTTCTGTGGAGCAGATTATAGCGGTCAAACGAGTCAGCGCCTATCCAAAAGAATATGGAAACATCTCCAGGCATGGTTGACAAGATGCGATATGACGCCTTCCGAGGGATTTATTGGGTTCCACAGAACTGTCCTTAACCGCTGAAACAATGTGTACTGGCAACGGTAGAAGCAGTCGCAATCAGGTTACGCAAGCTGATCCTGTTCTCACAGGAGGGCCTTGTGAAGACCCGCAATTATCATGATCAGAGGCCAGTTAACCAACCAACTGCATGCAATTCTCCCTCCCCTTCGTACCCTTTCCTCCATGATATGACCCTTCCCAATTCTCTTCCCATCCACACTGTCATCATCAGACTAGACTGTCACTTTGGGGAAATAGAACAGTTCATCGGAACAGGTTTATTGGAATGCTGACGTTTCGGAGAGCTTAGTCGGGACACCATTATAAAAGCATAAAATGCACTTAATTGAACAGAAACAGACGTGGTATGACGCACCTGTTGGCCCCATAATGATCGATTTTTTTCTCCTCTCGTTGTCTCGGTCTTTTGGGGGATGATTGGCGGACTTTTTAGCTGCATGTGTTGTGAGTCACCACCTCGTCAGAGGTGTAACGTCCCGTCTACTCCTTGCCACGCATGTCTGATCGACGTTGCCTGGATCTGATGCCTCGGCAGGTCCTGAGACGGGTTTATCGGCGTATCCTCTTTCTGAGATGGGGTAGCTTGGGTTTCCTTTGACGGAATTGTCGTCGCCTGCCATTACTCACTCAATCAATGATAGGGAAGTGCGGAACGAGGCGAAAGTTTATTAGCCAAACGGTATCAGTGGAAAGTGTAAGAGGAAGTAAGAAAAAACTGATAATGTAATCTACAGGGGATCACGGCGTATCGTCTGGGTGCAGATAAGGCAAATGTTGGGAAACCGTTTCGGCGGAATTGGCTCGATTGTGGTATTGAGCGCACAGTTCTCGCGAAGAGCAGATCATGGAGCGTGGTCGTAGATAGTCGCGTTCGGGTTTGCATGCGCCTGCTGTTGAGAAGATGCCCGTCAGTTCTGTCTACGATGCGTATCCCAGGACGTTCACGACGGTAGGCGTCCACCATCATGGCAGATAACATGGGACCCAGCCCTACTTCGCACTACTGGTCACTACGAATGCCTCGGAGATTGTGCCATTGTCCGTGACGCGCACCATCGTCCCGTCGTGGAGTTGACGTACCATGTGCAGGAATCATTCAGGACAGTCGAATTTCTGTTTGCTTTTCCACAGTCCCTTGCGACTCACCGTATCAAAGGCATTCGTCAAGTCTACGAAAGTGGTCTAGAGGTGCGTTCGCATTTCCTGGCACTTCTCCTGGAGCTGGTGGGCGGCAAACATAATGTCAGTGGTTCTACTCTGTCGTCGGGAATCCAATTGGCTTACCGGCAGTAGTCCTTGCTCATGGTGTCAGCTGAAGAAATTGAGGAGGATGAGGGTGAAGATCTTCCCGGCGATGTTGAACAGTGAAATGCCCCTGTGATTGTCGCAGGCTTGACGGTTGTCTTTGCACTTGTAGAGGTGAGCAGTGGTTGCGTCCTCGAAGTCCTGGGAACTTGTCCACACTGCCACACCTCCTAAAGTAGCGTCATGAATTGGCTCACCAGGCGGTGACCACCGCGCCTGTAGATTTCTGCTGGGATTACGTCGGAGCCTGATGCCTTCGCGCTGGAGAATTGTTGTACGGCGCGAACGGTTTCTGGAAGGGAGGGTGGGAGGATCGACGTTGATTTCCGCTTGGGGGAGCCAATCGGTGGTGGCGTCGGAGATTGTGGAGGGCCGGTTGAGGATGTTTCTAAAGTGCTCGGCCGAACGCTTCTAAATCTGCGGCTTCTCCATCAAAAGCGTTGGCCCCTCGGAACTGAGGAGCTGTGTAGTTCCTTTGATCAGAGGCCGTTGATCGCCTTGATTTCAGCGAGAAAATTCTTCGAGTCGCTGTGGCCGGCGTGTGCCTGGATCTCCTTGGCCTTGCGAGCTATCCAGGGATCCTGCATTTCTCGCAATCGTTGCAGCGCCAGCCGGCGACATTGGTAGAATACCGCTTTGTGCGCATCGCTTGGGCGGTTGAGGCAGGCCCCGTGCAGCCTTTTTTTCACAGCCAGCAGGCTATTGAGGACGCCGCCATTTTCGTCAAACCAATTTTAGTGCTGGCGACGTGCGCGGCCAAGGACCGCCAGGGCGGTCGAGCGAATGGTGTCCCGTAGTCGGTGCCATCGAGTCTCCACAGAGGCGTTTTCAGCTGTTGCTGGCAGGTCTTCTAGCCGATGGGTCAGGTGATTGCTGGGATGCAAACCGTGAGCAGGCAAAGACAGCAAAGCAGTATTCAGCTTAGCTGGGGGCCACTTACCTTGTGGCCTCCTACGGGCTTACAGACGGAGCTTCATCGTGCAGATGACGAGGTGGTTGTCCGTCCAGCCATCGGCGTCGCAGATCGTTTTAGTTATCATCACGTCCTCTCGACCTAGCCTTCAGACGAGAACATAGTCCAACAGCTGACAGCGCCGCAATCGGCAGTGCATCCAGGTGGCCTTCTTCCGCATCCGCATGAGGAAGAATGTGGTGGTCAGCAGAAGACGGTGTTTAGCGCAGGTCCGCCGGGGAAGGAGAGCATTGTCGTTGCAGCCGGCGATTCCGTGAGGACCCAGTACTCCCCTCCAGGTAGTACATTCTGTCTCGACGCGGGCATTGGAGTCACGAAGGACAGTCAACTTGTCCGCCTTCAATACAGACGTCAGGTGGGCGTGCAGGTCTTCGTCGAACTTTGTCTTCGCCTCATCTGAGCCGGTCATTGTTGGGAAGCAGGCGTTGATGGTGGTGGTTAATTTACCTCCCCGGAGAGCAGGTGGAGGCTCATCGGGCGATTATGGATGCTCTGCAGCAGACAGGGGAGTCGTCTCAGCCTTGGGCGACCGCTTCAGAAGGTGTGACCAGCACTCACTTCTTGCAGTTGGCTTTGTTTAGGGAAACGGGCCTCGCTGAGTGCAGCGATGTCTACCATGTAGCGCGCTAGTTCCCGAACGACTAGCACTGTTCTTCGTTCCGGCCGGTTGCTCGTGGGGTTTCCTAAAAGAGGACGAGCATTCCAGGCAGTCAGAGTGAGCAGACTCATCTTAGCTGCCTGTGGGATGGGGTGGCGGGTAAGAGGAGATGGAAAGAGAGAGAGTATTTTGTCTTGTATTTTTGTTTTAATCGCGCATCAAGCAGTCTGCGAGACACTGTCTGCGTGCAGATGTCGTGAACCCAGCTTTGTTTAGGGAACCTCTTATGGCCCCGTACCCCTCTTGGGGAAAGCATTGCCCTCCCTAAATAGGACTGCCTTGTCAGACCAGACTGATATCGCTCTCCACTATGGGTCACGGGCTTTAGTGAGAGAAGGACCAGTGGTCTAGGCCACCTACGTGGTTGCTGTCTCTCTCGCCGCAGGACTTCCGACCGTGGGGCAAGACAGTACCCTAGAGAGTAGAGAGAATGAAGGCTGGGAAGAATTGCGGAGAGAGGGTACGAAGGAATAAAAAGAGGCATAATTACCGTGTGTGGTGAGATGCATACACGGATACACTCACCTGGTCTAGCCCTCCGATCGACGCGGTTGGCGGGATGTGGCCGCGAGATAGAGCCTACCTTCGGTAAGCCACGGCTGGGAGCTGGGTTCCACTTCCTACCACGACCTTCACGTGGGCCCACAACTGGATACCCCCTGGCAAGTTGTAACAGTCGGGAGACCGCCACAGAGATCCCTTTAATGTAGGGAATGGCCCTCGAGATTTCTGGCAATCGTGTGTGCGCTCAGCGCCTGCATTTCTCGATAAATGGCAGGGATTACCATTAGCTGTGAAGAGGTCTTGGAGGTATAGTCGCCTGGCCCTTTTATCTTCTGGGGTGTCACTGTGTGCCTCAATTCTTTGGAAGTGTAATATTCGCATCGTGTCGGTGGCTTTTCCTAATACTGTAGTTGGCAGTTGTCCAGTTGCACACCGGCGCGCAAGCACGTCGAGATTAATGCTGACTACCTGCAGCTATCCTGACATATTTCCCACCTTCCGCTTTTGTGAAAAGCTGAACATTGCTCTATTCATATTATGACCTACATATTTTAATTGACCTTGTTACCATCTGGGTGTACAAACCTGATGAGAATCGATGGGAAGCAAAAGTCTGCCCGCCAAATAGTCTTCTGAAAACACAAATGACTATTCCGGCCCCACTTGTTTTTGTCTACAAAACCTGCCGTGTCTGCGTACACGGCTCCCAGTAACAAAATATTTTCCGTCACTTATGAATAGGTCACCCTCGTGCACTCAGGCGCCACTTGGGCTTTTATGATAATCTGTGTACACAACGTCATTCATCAGTAGTGAAATAACCCTGCCTGCTGGTAGTTGTGGCCGACCAGCATCATTGCACGGCTACCTTATTTGTTTGATGACTCAAAAAACTCAAGACCTGTGGATTTTCTCATGAGGGCTCGTGTTTCAAACGCAACCTCGCGTAATTCCAGACGCGCTGACCTGCGGCCAGTCCGCCGATTTCAGACCGGACGCAGGCCTGTCCAGACAGCCACAGCCGTCTGCGCCCCACTTGAATACATTCCCCCTCGGTTAATAGAAGACAGACCTCTAGACACACACCCTCTTACCTCACTAGACACAAGCTGCGTCAACTTAGCTTTGATGCACACAAAAAACCGACACCACAGTCTAACTCTCTTTCGGACACGACTTGGTGCCACCAAAAGACACTCCCTGGCCTCGTCAACCGCCAAAGACAGCAATTCCGCATTCGGTACACAAAAATCTCTCATCCTTCTCTCCCGTCCCACTACTCAGAACTTGACTTGACGATTGTGGCGCTCTGAATACACATACTACGTAGCTTGCATGCATCTCTTAAACGTCAACCATTCAGTGAAATTGGTCATCATTGGCAATGAGGGGTGTGATATAATGTGCGCGTGCCTAAAACGCGGCAGAAGGAAGCTTACATTACATCAGTCACAACTTCCGATTTCCCCACTCATCTGCCTGAGGTGTTGGACAGGAGGAAAGAGTATGTCCGGTACTGAGGTGACACTCTCCATTAGTAATGAAACGTTTTCCGTATTATAATCAACTTGACGCTGCGGTGTGGAAGGCCGCCAACTGACGGGGTAACTTGGCTCCGCCTTGAGTCATTAATCAGTTTGAAGTGGTTTCTTCTGATGGCGATCCTTATGGCATCTCTCGCTCAAGTAAGAGCATAGAACAGCCAAGGTGGAACCTGATACATGTGGAGCTAGGGCCTAGACTCTGTGCGTGCTTTGCCCCTAAAACGGACCACGCGGTTGACAGGTTGGATCAACACGGAGACGATGTCGGAGTCCGGCAAGCGTTATTGGGAATGCGCACCCATAAAGAATGTCAGGACTGGGGTATTGGGACAAGCCCAGCTGCCGGTTCAAGACGCGTCATGTGGAATCCGAGTCGTTCCCCTGATTTGTCTTGGTGTATAAAATCCTGGTCAGTGTCCTTTATGGGCCAGGGGGTGTAGAGGTACTCCTAGATGCGAGTTTTCGTCGTGCTAGCTACTTGCAGTTTCTCTCGGCTCCGATCTTCTTGACTATGCCTTGACAGCGGATCCAGGTGGGGGAGGAGGGTGCGACAGATGCAGCAAAAGTCTACTATCACTATAAACTGATTCACGTGCAGGTCGCCGTCCCTGTTCCCTCCCTGCTCTGAAGCACACAGCGGACATCATCGGTCACGACCGCCGAACTCCAATGAACAAAAGCCACCCTCATCTCCTTGCCTCCATTCTACCCCCACAGGCTGCTAGGGTGAGTCTGTTCACTCCGAAGCCTGGAATGTACGTAACCTTTTAGGCAATTCGGAGAGTAGCCGGCCGGAGAGAAGGACAGCGCTGGGCGCACGAGAACTGGGGCGCTGCAAGGTACAGAGTGCTGCTCCCAGCGACGCGCTTCTCCGAACAAGGCCAAATGGAGGAGGTGGGTGCCAGCTGCACCTTCTGGAGCGACCGCACAAATACAGAGCGACGCAACGCAGGCGTCGCCTCTGTCATTCGTAGCGAAATCGTGGGGCGACTGCTCCTGTCTACTGCAGGGCGTCAACGGTCGACTGATGAACTTGTGCCTGCCTTTTTGGCGATCCAAACTCGCCACCGTCAGTGTCTACGCCCTCTCCCCCCCCCTCCCCCAAGGACCAGCTCCGACGAGATGAAGAACAAGTTCTACAAAAACCTGCACGCCCTCCTGGCGACTGCGTCTTCATTGCTCACGCATATTCATGCGCCGCATGGGCCTATTCGGTTACACACGTGCTCACTTCAGTGGAATTCACCGCAACATCGACACAGACAGCACACCTTAAAGATCCACCAATCCTCCCATCCCCAGCGCAAACAACTCCCCATCGACCAGCACGCTAATCACTGGCGGCATCACAACACCAATCGACTCAACACCTCCCAACCTATCCTGCCCACCTTGTCACCGCATGTTAATCTCATGCACCGGCCTGGTCGGTCACTTGCGAATCTATCGCAGAGACTGGCGAACCATTGCATGGAACACCGGCATTCAGCAGACGCTATCGTTTTAATTGTCCGCACTGTTCTCACACGGGCCTATTCGGTCCCATGCGAATTCACGATAAGCTGTGGTAAATTACCGCGGACAGGGTCAAATTACTACGCATTTCCCTATTAACCCATGCACCAGGTAGATGCGGTGCAAGTCTACATCACAACGAACATATTCCTCGTAGGTCGCCACTAGGACCCATCCGGGGCAAAAGGGATCTTCATCATTTGCGACGAATGACCTCTCGCATCCTGGTCTGTCTGTGTTAATACCAGCGTACAAACGTCGCTTCGATATTTCGGTCCGACATGGAAATATGGACCCACCGCACCACGGGTGGCCATGCGCCAAATCGCACGTGGGTATCTATTCCTGTGTTCCAACTTTAACCCCAACCCCCCTCTGGAGTTTAGTACGAGGTCACCTGACTACGGGGGAGATTCATTTTCCCATTGCGCAACCAAGTTTTCAAGTAAAATTTAACGGAAAATTTAGCAATCAGTTCAACGACTCGCCGCAGCATGAGGGAGTAAACGCGACTAACTCGCGCATCCGCGGTTGCTGTGTTTCGCGTAACTCTTAGGCAATCGACATCAGTCAGCTAGCCCTCTGGAATCTAGGCCTTTTCCTGGTTCGTCCACTTCCAGACGGCCGGTTTAACGGGCTGACGACAGTGGCCGGGCGTTTAGCAATCCAGTCAATGCTTAGATTAAATGACCAAACGTCAAAATTTCAGCTCTTTTAAGCTTTCAGTCCACAAGGTCGAGATGATATGCAGAGGAATGAGTTAACACCCAAATCCTAAAACTCTAACATGCTTAAAACACGCGACAGAGGTGAGAAACAAACGTACCCGAGTGATACATTGGTTGAGCCAGGACTGGCAGACCAAAGGAAATTAAAAAGCTACAATTTCTGAATTGGAGTATTGACCAGGAAGCAATAAGGGAATGCTGGGGGACCTACTGACGAGCCGAACCCCTCGCAGCGGCAGAATATCGGCGGAACACGCGTGTATGGGCTTTTGGCTAGCACCTGCGCTGTTAGAATGGGATCACCCGACCCCAAAGACCAAGTATGAATTAAAAGGGCTACTCATTTTATGTGAGTAGGCGCTTCAATTACTTAAGCAAACTCGGCAGTTCGCACGGGAGCGACGAAATTGAAACCTCGTTCGTTACTATACAAATTAGAAGAAAGCTTAGGTTGTAACCTACATAGTTCAGTTTTCGGCCGTAATTTTAACACGAAGACACGAACAAAAATGAAGAAAAGAACTGGTAAAGTCCATAAATAGTTGGGGTATTACAAACCCAGCGCAGACCGAAGTTGGACATCGCAAGACAACCTTTTAAGCAACTGCTGAAAACATTAGCATGGCAGGATCAAAATTTCATTATAGCAATCCACATGACTATCTCACCTATAGTCGAGCACGATTGCAGTAAGCACATCTGGGATCCCCAAGAGAGCAGTAAGCACTGCTAGGTAGCCTAGATGCTGGAGGTCGACAAAAACAACTATTTGTTTATGAGCTATGGCGAAAGCGACAAGCTTCTGAAGGGTGCTGCGATCCAATTTCAAATTTCCACACTTACGCCATAAAAAACTACGCGTCTAAAGCCCAATCCTGCAAAAAAAACCTCGACAGTTTGAGGGCCCTCCCATACGCGTGCAGGCAAGTCCAGAGTTCACGTCCGCCTGCCCGATGTGTATATGAACGTCGTCATTCAAAAAGACATCCTAGGTTATTCTCAAGTTCTCGTCGGGCCAGTACAGTCATATGGGAACGGAAAAGAAAACTTGGTTCGTCGAAGTCCCTGTCCAAGGAGACGCTGCTAGTGAACTCCTAAGGAGACGCCTTGATCAAGCTGTCTCGCGAACCTTCCCAGCAGCAAGGGTTCAAATATCATTCTCTACTAACCCTATTTTACGCGGAGAAGGTAAGGATAAGTTGCCACCGCAGACCACCTCAATGTGCATCTATTCCTTCACTTGCTCCTGTGGTGCAGATTATATTGGTCGCAGGAGTCGGCGCTTATTCAAGAGAATACGGGAACACCTCCCGGCATGGCTGGGAAAAGGCGAAACTAGGAGCATAAGTAGCGCCATTCTCGCGCATGTTGCCGATTCCGGACATCGTGTGGACCCCAACGAGGCTTTTCGTGTGATTTATAAGGTCCCATAGAGCTATCCGAAGCTACTGGGCCAGCGCCTGTTAGCAACAGCAGAAGCGGCCGCCATCAGGTTACAGAAGCCAATCTTATACGCACAGAAGAACCACGTTCAGGCTCCATGCCTACATTGGTCGAAGGTCGACTAACGCTGCAACTCTCCGCGCCCTTCGTTCTCATCCCGCCCCTGACACTGACTACTATTACCCCGTCCACTCCCCCACATTCCCACACCTCGCCTGAGTTTGATTTCGAACTTTTATCGATTTCTCTTATCGCTGGCATGTTTTACTTCTACCCCGTTCCCATATGACTGTACTGGCCCGACAAGAATTTATCGAAAGCTACGTATGCTCGCCACCTCGTCTTCTGATTACTATGGAATTTTCGCAAACCTATTCTCAAGTCCTTAGCGCAGTCGGAATTTCTAGTGTGGTTGATAAGGGGAGCAATAATTAACTAGTTTTGTTCTGATAAAAAGATCAATCGATTTCCTCTCGGCCAACGTTGATAGTCGTCAAACTGTTTTCGAGCTCATTTTTGGGAGCGTCTAGCAGCGCAGAGAGGTGACGTGAGTCCGGTAGGTATCGGAATATTTTAGGTTGCCGAACATTCAACTCCCAGGACAGAACTTGTATTCGTTTACGGTCAACTTGTTCAATAGGACTTAGTTTCGATAGCCTGACTGATGTTCACTGGCTGCAAATATCATCGGTGGCGATAACAAAAGATGAGTACCTGTCGTCTTCGACAAAATCTAGGAAAAGTGAAAAATGTGGACAGTTGTTCGAAAACTAAACATGTAAACATGGGAGACCGGAATGGATGTCTTTTGCTTGTTTGCCTTCAACAGTCGGTCGCACCCTAACTCCAGGCGAACGTCCGAAATCTGAAGCAAAGTGAGTTTTGTCATTTGTGTTACGGGTCTAAGTTCTGCCGGGATCGAGTTCTGAAATCGAGAATGCCCAGCTACTTGAGACGAATTCACGGATCTACGGTGATCTCTGGATGGAAATAAGCATTGCCGTCTTATCACAAAGCTCCGAGTCTACAGCCCTCTTTGGTGGCTGAACAAGAAATGATAATCGTACATACATACAGAGAGCTTGGTTGTCGTCATCAGCCAGACACCGCAACTCGGGATTTGAATCCAAGTCGGCTGATCATCGAACATTCGAGTCAAAAACTACCACTTGAATTGTAGATCAACATCCTATCCGCGACTATCGGTAGTATCGAGTGTTAGACTCAAAAGCTTTAATGAACAACAGTCCTGATCGCTATGGCTCAGTACAAAAATCCGAGCATATGTTCACCAAACAGGCATGAACTTGAGGAGTTTTACAGATGGACGGACGTTCCGGTTGCCGTATGCATAGAAAAGACAGGGTGAAATCAAATGGAAGCAGTAGGGTACTTCACCCGAATGCGTAGTGAAACCCATAAAACTCCGACATGAACTAAGACCAGACGTCGCCTGCTCCAGACTGATTAACCGATTTAGAGGTGACAAACCGCACTGGCCTGTAGTACTAGACCGAGAGCCGAACATAAATAAATAAATAGGACCGCGTCCAGCACAACAAACAGGACCGACACGACCCTGGCCCCGCGGCGGTAACGTAGACTGGCCGGTCAACCACTAGCCGCAGCTTTCAAATGGGTACACATGATCGTATCGCTACTTAAATTAGATGGCCTAAATACCTGCTGTATGGAACGTTTACGAAAATGCTTTGTACAGTGCCCTATTGAAGGCCGAAAGGCTGACATCGAGTCCTACTATTGATCCCCCCCCCCTCCCTTTTAACGTACACCAAACAGTCTCAGCTTTGGGTATCTCCACGAGGGACATTTTCAAGGGCTAGTGTTGTGTTGTCAATTTGTAAGGACGGCATTATCAGTCAACCAAGACATAGGGAGTGGCCAAGTTTGCTATAGTATCGCGGCGTAAATACCCGAGGCAAAATAAGCCGAGGCAGAAGGGGAAACGTCCGAATCCTAAAATTAAAGGCCCAGTCTCACGGAGACTTTCGAATAGAATGAAATGACGATATTATTTCAGAGTTACGGCTATTCTTGCAAGACGGACAAGTAATAAGGCAATTATCTTCGTTCGTGGTATGCCTGGTGAAGCCTTAAGCTTTAGAAGTACCTTGCACCAACGAACTTTCTTTCTACAATTGTATACAATGCAAACTATGGCGAAAAGGAAACCATCAAAACGGATAATTTGAGTCCAGAAGCGTCTAGTTTCCGGGTCATCAGGGGCGTCTGAGGAAACAGCAGTCCTGTCTCTAATGTTTAATTTGGCCGAGTTCGTCATTGCGCTTCTTGGCAGCCTCTACGCATTCGCTGAAGCTGGCACGAATACCAGCCTTTTCGAGGACGTGGGTTCCGGCAATTGTGCTTCCTCCAGGCGAGCAGACGTCATCCTGCAATAAATTGCACGTGGGAACGGGTGAGCATGGTCAAATGAGAAATATGGGAAAGCGCCTAATTAGGAGGAAATACTTACTGCGGCATGTTCCACCGTCTAGAGTAAATGCTAAATCAGTAGATGTGTGGGCAGATTTCAAATAATTCTTACTGACCCAACTGTGAAAAACTCGGCGCCTCGGTGGGATTCGAGCGCACGACAGCAAGGGGAAGGGTTTAGTACAGCCAACGCTCTAACCACCTAAGTTACGGGGCCCCACCGGAACACGTGAGTTTAATCACACCTGGCGTGTAGCTATCCCATCGTAAGGTCGGTGGCATTTCGCAGTAAATCCTCCCCATAAATTGCAGCGCTTTTTACATGACGGTGGGTAATATTCTCGGTTACATAGGTGAAAGTTGTCGGCGGCCCTGAGACCAAGACAGTCCTCATTCATTAATATCTCCATTGATCACGGAAGGTCCCTTTAAGCCACCTTAAGATGCAAAAACCGCTTGTCATGCTATCTTCACTACTGTCAAAGTCGTAGGAGACCGCAGAAGCAAATGTGCCGACTCCCTGAGGCTATGAATATTTGCAGACTAATAGGCCCAAAAATTTTCGCGACCAGGATTTGGAATTCTGCATGTTGTGCAGCCTCATTCTGTATTTGTTCAAACTGCGTTGCAGTGCCGACGGTAACTGCCCGTCTGCACAGTTGATAATTTGGTCAGCGTTCGAGGGTGGTATCATACTTGCACAAGCCCTCCCGAGCGAATTCCGCTGCTGGGTATTTTTTCTTTAATAGGAAGGCTTCATCATTGAGCCCTCCTAAGTGTCTTTAACCTATCTATACGAACAGCACAAATTCAATAGGTTAACATTCTATTTTACAAGCGTAAGCAAACACTTTATAAGTCACAAATGAGTCATATATATGTTCCGAGCGCGCAGGCTTAAACTCCCCCGCTATCGTGCATACTGGAGAGTAGATTTCGTCTACTTTAGTGATGGAAGATTCAGTCCGGGTCGCTACTATGCTAACATGGTGGCTCGGGTGTGTGTCGATCAAACGGATGTCGACCTTGTCCCGGTCTGCCATGTCTTGCGCTACTATTTGAAAGTCAGAGCAGACTCGGGAATAAGACGATATCCAGCAGCCCGAAAATAACCAATTCTGGGCGCAAACGGAATGACGGCCGCCATGTAGCACTTGAAGTAGCTCAACCAATGTACCTTCGTGCAGTTCACTTCCATGCGGTCAGACTTATCGCCAACACTGCAGTTATCAGATGGGAGAGGCAATTTGATAATTGGCAATCCCAGCGGCAGCAAAGGAAACTGAATGGACTCTTAGGACTTGTCCGGCGTTCAGGCTCTTTAAAATGGGAAGTGGACGCCATACGGCATTTTCAGGCCCATTATAGAACACATTTGTTTACTACAACGATGACGTGGTTTACAGCGATCTTTTACGATCTCCCCCCGTTTAATGTGATTCATAGGTACAAGTCCAGTCCTATGCATGAATGAAGGCGTTTTGGCTGGTAGCAGTTCGTCATCCCTAACAATCACAAATCGGCGCGTGAATAGTCAAGAACGAAGTCGTCATGAGGTTTCAGTCAGATAACCGTCAATGTGTTTCTCGGTGAATAGTTACAGCGAATGTTCCACACCTCGATTTTTAAAATGGTACTCACAGACAATTAAACACAGTACATGCAAATATTTACAGCCTAATTGAAAATCTCCATGTGTTGCACTTGCTAATCCGTTGGTAGCTGGTTATCTCAAGCTTCAACACGCGAAGAAATATCTAGTGCCTAAAACATTTGTCAGGACGGACGAAGTAATGCTATGGCCATCCAGAATCAAAGCTCGCACCCAAAAGTGGATCGACACTTGCTTTCGGTCGGAAAAACGGTTCTCGCCTTTGTAGAGGCTGAAAGAATCGAGGCGGTTCAGAGTTGCAGGTTATAGCTTTCTCTACATACACCCTACAGCCCAACTCTCCAATCAAACCGTATTTGGATTCCTTAAGGAAGAAATGCGCGGCTGACAATCTACAAATTTTGAAAAAGAAACAGCCTCACACGTTAGTGACATTGGCTGGAAACTTCCGACGGGGTTCAGAGGCCGGCATACCACCTGATCGATTCCCAAATTGGAAAAAATATCAATTATACCTCGCTTGCACTTCTTTCTTGCGAAGTCACGGGAGTTCGAATTTAATTTCCGATATGGTCTTCTGTGCTACACACCCAACGCACTGCATTGGCAACTTGAAACGTTCTTTAAATAGATGAGAGTTGGCAGAGTCGAGGTTGAGAATTTAATGGTATAATCAAATTTCATATGAGAACGGTCCTTACCAAGACAGCATGGGTTAACGGCTGGCCTTACTTGCCCAGCACAAAACTTATGACTGCCGCATCTTTACTTTTTGTTGTTCGTCGAAAATGGGACTGGAATGCACATTGTTTTGTGCGAATTCTGATGGTATTGAGTACGGAAGCTTCGGAAATCGATCAACAAGGCCATATCTGCATCTGGCATTGTTTACCAAGTTGGCTCGCGACCTAGTGGGTGATCATCGTTTGGCAGGCTGACAACCAAATTGATAAGTCGTTCCTTCTCTGGTCCCAACTCTCGAAAGTGTGGAAATAGGCGGAGTCAAGTGGTGCGGCAAGGCAGTTTAGTCTCGAAGAATATTAAGTGGACGTGAGCACAGAGCGTGAGGACCATTTGGTAGTGCACGTGACGAAAATCGATCGGGCGGGATAGAACTGAGAGTAGGTCGAAGTTGAGGCATCACACGCGAAAGCACTACCTCACAAGCAGGTCCTTAGAGGAGCCATTGAGAAAATGGCATTAGGTGCAAGTGAAGGGCGACGGGTGACTTACACGAAGTTTTGCTGGATGAAGCTCAGAGTCGCGAGCCATAACAGCAGTTCCGAGAACTGTCTGAATGGCCAACTTCTGGGCCAAGGCGCGAGTGAGGCCAAGACGTACGCCACCGTCAGCAAGAGCCTCCATCACCATGAGAATCTAAAGGAACAAAGCGGAGAGAAAGAGGCATGCATTTAGCAACAGAAGCTGCCCGTCAACTCCACGGGAGACGGATAGATGGACAGCCTTCAGCGAATGATGGTTCAGACATAAGCTGGCTCTTAAATCCGGTGAATAAAACAGTCTCGAAACAGCAGTGAGAGTGGTGTCAAGAGGGTTGACTTCTGACAGACGTACAGCCCTTACAAATGCCACAATGTCCAATGACGGCGCTGCGATGCGACAACCATAACTGCCAGAGAGTCAATTATACTGTCTCCAGTGTCCTGCAACTAGGGTGCGTTTGAGTATAGAGTATAAGTTGGCAAATTTCTGTGGTAACATGACTGGCATAAAAATGTTAACCTCTCGAAAAACGGATAGAAATGAGCAAATGTAAGTGGAATTCGGAGGATTTGAAAAACACGGCTTAGGAGTTGAGTACTGTTATGGAAACTACGTGACACTAAGGCAAACTTGTACAGTGCAAACTAGCCCCATCAACTCAATGGACGGTCGGACACTAAAACAAATCCCAATGAGTATTAACTGCTTGAGAATCTGGCATACAGTGCGGAACATACTAAAAAAGTACGTGGAGTCCCGGCGTCAATCACAATCAACTACCAACTAAAGTGTAGCTCGTCTAACGGATAGAAACTTGAGTTTCTTACTAGGGAAAAATTCTGTGGCGGGAAGGAAAGTGGAACGGGAGAGAAGACGGGAAAAGGCAATGGCAAGGGTTGAATACGTAGCCCCACAGAGAAAATGCAGCACAGGGACTGCTGTTATAAGGGAAAGATGCAAATAGGGGTTTTGTGAGTGGGGCAGATGGAGACGGAAATTAACGGAAACTAGAGAAGACATGGAGAAAACTCGAATTTCATTTGTTTGTTTTATTACTGCAACGAAGTGCTGAAATAGACCGTAAATCTGAAGGATGTGAAATAAGGACGCGTAAACGGGCGGAAAAAGGCAATCTGTGGTTGCTGGCTAACAATGACCAGGTTGGGCAAGACGGTGTGTAGCAGGCAAACTGAATTCCAGCCCTAATCCTTAACCTAACTCTAGCCCCAGACATAACATGTTTATATTGACCCAACCATGAAAAACTCGGCGCCTCGGCGGGATTCGAACCCACGCAGTAAGGAGAAGGCTTTAGTACAGCCAAAGCTCCAACCACTTGAGCTACGAGGCCCCGCCGGACGACGCGAGTTTAATCATCTATGAATAACATGTTTACGTAAATGACATAAGTATGTTAGAGTAATAAAATTATGGGGCGGTTAATATTTACGAAGGCAGCTACGGGCTCGGTGCATGCCGATTTTACACGTGCGTCTTCCCTGATGGAACTACAAACCGTGAGGTCTGCTCTAGGAAAAGGGAGCTGAAAAGGCGTCTAGACCAACGGAAGGTGCAATTCAGTGATGCGACGCCAGCTGCGAATATGGAAATTGGCGAACTTAGTTGACAGGCGAAAGGAAATCAGGTGAGAGTAGGGAAAAGTAGATGAAGTACTTACGTAGGCCGGTCCGCTTCCAGAAAGGGCTGTGACGGCGTTCATTAGAGGCTCGGGGACTTCCTCGGTGACGGGGGAGATAACGGTGAAGGCGGCTTTGAAGAGTTTGATATCATCATCGGTGGCCTTGGTGCCGCGAGAGAAAGCCCCGCAACCCTGCTGCGCCAGACAGGGAGTGTTGGGCATTACACGAATGACGCGGGTTGCGGCTGGGACAGCCTACAGGGGTGGGAGTGGATAAACAGAGGTCAGGTACTGAGGCTGGTAGTTTTTAAACGAGAGGGCTGGAAGGAGACCAAGACGATGAAGGTCTCGCATGCGTGATTAGAGAACTCGCAGTGCCATGATTATCCGAACGGCAAGAGTACGATTATTAGGCTGATATGCGGAACCACAGCGACTATACCTCTCAAGAACACCCTGCCCGACAAGGCCTCTGGCAAACCTCAGAAATAACCGGGATATTCCTCGTTCTGGGTACTTCAAGCTTAACACATGAAATGGAGTTTTACAGGGGCCTTTAACATGTTGCTGTCCAGTAACTTTCTATCTTCGATAGGCGGTACACAAGACGCCACAGTAGACAGAGCAGAACGACCTGTTTAGGATTTTTTGCAAAATAAATGAGCAACTCCGTGGTATCTCAGGTACCTCCACAGATTCCATGTCAAGCTCCAGGAATCGTTTGCCGTCTGTTCTGCCTGGATCTAGCTGCGGTCTACCGGTTATATTCTAGGTATCCAAATTTGTGACTCCTTTAACCGAAGAATTTTTCGTGCTTTTTTGGGTGTTCCCCATCACCCTTCGATGCATGAAAGCCTAAAACAATCCCCCTTATGAAAAAAGCCTCGCACTTCATGTTGTCCGGCGGTAGTTTTATCTTTGGCATTCTTGGAGGTGAGTACTGAGCAATCAATAAGAAAAATTAGCATTGATGGAGTTGCAGGCAGTATTTGAAAGTTAACTTGATCCGGTTTAGACGAGTTAACAACAACTACGACCTAAAAGAACGGTGCTCATACCCATTAAGACGGATTAACGCTGGAGAAATGCGCATTCTCAAAGTCATAGGCAGTCACCTTTTGGATTTCTTAACATTGCATGCAACATGCTCACACCAAGCCAAGAAAACCTCCACCCCTAGCTTCTGATATTATGTATCGTCGGGTCAGAATGCCGAGTTATACTAAGGAAGGAGCGGAACGAGTGTTCTATCGAAAACCCAAACAGACATAGGACACTTAGTACGGCAGTGGAAATTGAGATTAACGTTAAGAATGAACGGAAGAGGGGATGTAAACTAACGCTCTCCAGATCAGCGACAGTGACGCCTGCGGCAATGGAAACAACAAGCTTGTTGGCAAGTACACCGGCGCATTCACGGAGGACATGCTGAACGAGATTTGGCTTGACACACACAAAGATTACATCACTCTTCTTAACCATGAGAGAGTTCTCTTGGACGTACTCGATGCCGAAACTCTGAAATAAGACAGAAAAAAACGGCGGACTCGGAGGGTTGTAGAAGGACAGAGTTTCTCTTCAGGCGCAAATGATATCCGCCTGAAGGTCCCAAAAATGAATTAGGGTATCGTTGAGAATAGGCATTTTATCGGGATTGGAGTAGCCGGCCCCAATTTGAGTAGCAGACCAAAAAACCTCGACTTTGCCTTGAAAACACAAAGACGTCGGTAAGGTGAAGTTAGCATGTTTAAACGCGCTTGGTTAGGCCTTACGAAACATGAGGCGAGGATGAACGGGTAAGAAATCCGAAATGCTTTAGGCGAAAAAAAACTGTCAATAGTTTCTGCGCGTTAGCAAGAAACATTCGGGGGAGTTCTTTGCTGGAGGCATTAATCACATCGGTTTTCAGGAATCGGTCCTCAAGAGGAGGCTGGGAAAAATTTTCAGATTATTTCCAACGTCCTAACCCTTCAGTCTTAAGATGATGAGGGAGTCTTGGTCAGGACGAATGTGCTTCGCTAAATGTCAAACACATGAAAGGTGACCAGTAGAAACATACGATTGCTTCAAGGCAGTCATCTGAGAGTAAATAATATTTATGACCAGTTGATGCCTAATAAACTAACCAAGGTGACAACAGGTAAGGAATCGAATAAACTTTTAGTCTTCCTCAAATTCCCTGAGCAAACATGAGACAACTAATAAAGAGAGGCATTACAAGTACTCAAGTTATGACATAAAAGCAGGGGCCACGTACCTCTATCATCTTCTTGATGGGGGCGTAAAACTGAAAAGGGACAAGTAACACATTTACTAAAACTGGATGAAACAGTAAGATAGACAGGTGAAACGGAGAACTATGATACGGCGAACCAATCTATATCTAGCTTAAAAAATGTACAATTCTAGTTGAGTCAAAAACTCACCTTGGCATCTTCCGGTCCGGTGCCAAAACGATCTGACATACAGACATGGCTCCCCTTAAGAAGACCTGCAAAATAAAAAAGTGTGGGAAGAAGTGGATTGCTGAATGAGCTGAGGACGGGTGGTGATAATAATAGGGAGATAAAGTAGAAACCTTGGTCCAAGTACACACATATAAAGACACAAATGTTCCAGTTCTGTAAGATGATGAATTGTTTTAGAACTGAAGTAGCCCACGTTTTCAGAAAGGTCCATTTTCTTAAATAAAACGACCATGTGGGGCGCATTTTGATTGCTTATTCTAAAAAAAGATAATTGGCTGCGAAGAGAAATGGAAGATAAATTGGGCCGAGAAATACTACATTTTCCTGGATCACATTGTCACGTACAGCCACATTTTTCGATGAATGGGCGACATATCCCTGGGTATGGATTTAGTCAACAGCACGGTGGATGTACAGGTGACGAGATTCAGGAAACACTAGCTGACATTTACAAATGCTCTTTCGAAAGGAGGAGATTGCCTAAAGTTGGACCCATTACCCATTGGTATGAAAAATAATCCTAGGTAGATAAAAATACGGTCAAATTCTGGCATCTTCTTGAGCGGTAGCCTCTTAAACTTCGATACATAGCATGTAGTGTACTCACGCCAAGTCTACTCGCCTCCGTCAAACATACTCACAAAAGAGCGTTGTGTAAGCAGCACATATTTTTAATTTGGTATTCTATATGTACAGTTTCGACCCTATTTCCTAGAAAAGATGCGCATAAAATTAAGTCCCTCTACTCGTCTTGTACGAAATTATGCCCTCTTTGAATGATATGCTTAAGAGGGAGTATTTCGGTTCTGGCGTTCATAATTGTGAAATTTTTTGCCATTTACATGATTGCTTGTCTAGTCTAGCATCTGCAAACTTGGTGGTGCTGTTTTAAGAATATACAACGCAACTGACAACTACAGCTCCTCCATGTGGACCTGTGGCTTTATCCAAGTAAGAGTGCTTTAAGCTTGTTTAAAGATATAAGGCGATGAAGAAAAAATTGCAAAACCTAGGTACCCTCCTCTATAAATGACATTTGAAGGCAGTTTTTTTCCAAATGGGGGCGGAAAAGATCGAGCCGTTGTGCACTCCTCCTGAGGAGTGAAAATGCACTCACAAAATTAATGCCAAAATGCGTACTACTTAGGTGGTAATTCCTAGTGACTAGGACTGACGCAGGTAGCCGAGGGGTGCACATTGAAAATCAGCCAGCAACCGAGTTCGGATTAGGCCCATGCTAATCAATGCTGTAAGTTTATTTAAGGAGTCATTTCCACTAGAAGCCACAGTTGAGAATTCGAGTCAATGCTTCATGAGTAATGGCGCATACGACAGACTCCATTTTTCCTGTAAATTTGAAGATTCTGATCAGCACTCTTATCCGTTTCGGTTCACACTGCATACACAACATTTGTGATAAAAACATCGCTCCCAAAAGAGAACCAGATAGAAGGACACATTGTTGACTGTACTTACCACTGCTGAGAAGGCCTTTGGCAATGGCCTGAGCCATCTGGCCCGAGCCCAGGAAACCGAAACGGCGGTCTCCAACGATCGCTTGCTTGGCAGTCAGATCGGCATCACCCTGGTTGCAGCACGCCATTGTTGCTTTCGTCGAAGAAAGTAGCAAAAGGTTGGTGGCAGGCGCAGCGAAAGTGTGTGACGAGGCTAGATGAGAGTGAATATATACAGAGTTGGCATTAGATAGGCGCATTGAGCCATGACAAATCAAAACGCCTCGGCTGC
The DNA here is from genome assembly GCA_902702965.1 of Spirometra erinaceieuropaei. NCBI lineage: Eukaryota > Metazoa > Platyhelminthes > Cestoda > Diphyllobothriidea > Diphyllobothriidae > Spirometra > Spirometra erinaceieuropaei. The sequence continues at coordinate 297,404 of CACRXP010000646.1, forward strand.
AACAGATAGGGTGGAGTCGTGAGAGAGGAAAATAAGCACTCCGAAAGGCGCTAGAAAACATGTAGAGGGCAGTGACTTGTTTATGTGTTTATTAATAACAGAGATCTACTATAAGCGGGGCTTTCAGCCAGTCTAATGACAGCGTCCGAGGTGGCTGCCAGAAAGTTGGCTCCAAACCAAACGTGCCAAGTCTGTCTCCGGTGCTGGATGGGGTGTGTCTTGCATACAGCGAACTGGCTAGCGAAGGGTGGTATGCCACAGGTGCTAACAGATTATTAGGTCTACAGGGCAGATGTACACACCCTATAGGTGTCTGTAATCTGTTCGGGAGGTCAACGCCCGGTGAGCCAGTGATCTACAGTCTACAGCATTGAAAATAAACACTCATGACTGCATGGCCAAACTAATGCAGTAGGACATACCCCGTCATCTGATAACTAAAGTTACAATAGCAATTCAAGTGATAAGCCGAAAACGTCGCATCGACTCACACAGTCGGGGGGATCGGAGAAGCCTGTTTGAACTAATGGCTAGACCGCTGGAAGTAAGATCAGAATAGTATGTGCAAAAGCACACTAGTGATAGCAGCGTGAGTGTAATTATGCGATTTTCTGTTAAAAGATATAGCATCTAATAATTGTCTTAAGTAAACATTGGGTTCAGACCTGACATGTCCGATCTTACGGTCCCTACTCCAAGTCCGTTAAATACTTCGAAACGAAAGCAAACAATTCATAACAAAGGGCTGAAACTCAAGCATACCACTGAATGCGAGACCTAGGCGTTTCGTTTTACGACAAATCGTCTCTCAAGCAAAGACAACGGGAGATCAACTTAGGAAGCCGGTGAGCAACTACCCAGTCGGAGCGGTTGTTAAATTACGTAGTCACACCGAAGTCACAAGTCAAGAGTTTTGACAGGCAGAGTAGTTTCACTCCAAAGTGACCAGGGATTTCAGGTCTAAGCCTTCCCGGTTGTTGGTGGTATGATTGACCGTCAAATGGACTCTAAAGGATCATCCTAGTGTCTCCATGCCCTGCCAGCACACCCCTCTTCCACATGCTTGCTGTTCGCCACTGAGCCGTTCGTAAAGATCCAATTCAAGGTCAAAGTATTGTTGGGGTAAGTGTGTTTCGCACTGCAATCAGAGCTGACCTGCGGAGCCCAATTAGGTAGCGCAGCTGCCTTTCAACATTTTGTGTTGCATGGTCTTCAGCCTAATCATCATCTGGAACAGAGTTTTCGGGCACAAAAACTAACAGGGTGACCGACAGTCTGGGCTGCACCGATCCAGTTCTATACCCAAGATGATGGCGGTCTTTTGTTTACCTTAATACTCCCAAATGAGTGACAAACTGGGCAGGAAACGATCAGCACTGCGGTTGCTTAGTAAAGATCTAACTTTTTCCGGCGTTCAACAGAAACCACAGTTTATTTGTCGTTCTCGATGAGGCCACCATAGCCACAGTAGTGGTGACTTGGACGTGACTTGCGCTACAATGAGGGATATTTGTACGGCGTCAGTCTCGCTGGCTCTGCTCATGCCCATGGGGTCCTTCTCTACAAAACCCGAGTCAGGGACGAATTTGGAAGAGAAGTGTATAAAACGGAAAGAACGCAGAACGGTGGACAAGTGGCGGCTGTTCGGCATGCTCCTGCTGGTTCTTGCATTCGAGAGCGTAGCAAGCACACATTCTTGAGAAATAGGAAAGTGATGATGAAGTTCGGCTGACGGGTACGGCACGCAAGAAGTTAGACAACTTCAGGACGGCATGCTGGTGTGTGTCACGGAGATCCGACCAGTAAGCTTCAAAGAACAAAATACATGCCCAGTGGGGAAACCCCTGTCTTTTAATCTCCGCAAACCTTCTGGAGACTGTGTGCATGGACGGGATAATATGCCCACTATCATGGGTATATCCCTTTCAAGCAGAAACACAGTCCAGTTCATTGCTTAGCAAACAAGGCCCGATGCACGTGTTCACAGCACACTCTAGAAGAAAGGCCTGGTCTTCAAAAATCACTTAAGAGAGAGTGGATACTCCGAGATTAATCCAAAGTCATAGAAAAGACCAACCAGAAATGGGAGTGATTCCATTCGAAAAGAAACAGCCCTTCCTCGGACTTCCGTTCCCATGAGATTCGGCAAGCAAACTCATGTACAGCCGTCTGAAGTGGGTCATACGGCGCGCATCCCCTGCGGACGAGTTTATGGCTATCTTGGCTAGTAGCCAACCACATAAAGAATGGACTGCTTCCCCAAACCTCGCCCCTCTTGCATTTACTACTTGTTACTGTTGAGTAAGTTATATAGGTCGTGCGAGGCGTTTCTTTAAGAAGATAGGTGGACATTGCTTGGCGTGGTCGTCCGTGTATGCCCAAGTTTATCTCAAGAGACAACCTATCCACCTTGCGAACGACTATCGTGCGAACGTTAAGGGAGCTTTCCGAGTGGTGTATAGGATACCGACAAGTCGATTGAAGCCATTGTATCAAAGCATACTCGCGATGGCGGGAGCGGTAGCCATTCACCCAGACAGTCCATTTCTGCACGCAAATAAGACTCGAAGTTTGTTTATCTTGTGGCCAAAATCTACCCTCTACGCATTGCTAGGTAAAGAGTAAGCACTGACTGGATGTATGCCTCTTAGTTTCCTAGCCTATTAGAGTCAAAATTGGTTTTTGTCATTAGACACTTCGTACTATCCCGATTGGACATTCGATTATCGAAGGTAACAATTGAATAAGAGTGGATTTCAACAAACTCTGTAAGAAATAGAGGAGTAAGTAGGCGAAAACGGACGCGTAACAGTTCTAACAAGCCCGCAGATCGTCAGGCATGGACAAGAATGATCTGGATCATCATTGGGGCCAGACAAGTCAGGGATGATCAAAGCCACATCAAGTACGAATATAAAGTAAATAAGCCCAGTCTTGATGGAGCGACCGCGTCGTTAGACTTACTAATGAGCGTTATCTTAAACTATTCTTCTACAACCAAGTCGCTACAGGTACTTGTCGCCAAAAAGGACGGAAAAATGCTAAAAGAACACCTTGAGATTCTTACTTAAGTATCTTGGAATAAACCACGAATATCGGGAATCCATAGGACACACAGGCATGGTTGACTGCAGGGGGCTCGAGATAAGCGTTCAGAACGCAAAAACTGGAATGCCAGTAAACGCTGCCAGCAGTTAATTCCTTCTCATATGTCGCCACTGCCAGCGCACGTTTAGGGATCACATCGGTTTTATGGGGCGTCATCGCAGTACTCCCAATAGCAATAACATTTATGCTGCACCCACAGGCCAGATCGCCTGGTGTAGAAACTGATAAGTGTCCCTTACACCGGAGCGTCGTGGCTCGCCATGATGTTGGCGAGGCGCTCCCATTAGTCCTGATCACTGTGGTCATCTGCTCAGTGGAGGGGTTTATCCCCATAATCTGATACAACTTAATTGATAAGACTCAACAGTTAAATTAATTTGGAACGGGGTTCGGCGGGATGACGCGAGTAAGGCGCGCAAACACTAGTGCTCAATGAAAAAATTATTCCTAATTAAAGAGACTCTCAAAACGATGGTGTACCCGATATAGTTGTCTACGGCGAGGACCCCTTACTGCATCACTAATAAATATACCTTTGGCTGTGATCTGCCAGTCCACGAAGCAGTTTAATGATCCACTACCTAACGCTGTAATCAGAGGCCTTAAAATGCCGGTCCCTCCAGATGCCAAAACATGTCTCACAATTATT
>CACRXP010000646.1:319695-333230 GCA_902702965.1 Spirometra erinaceieuropaei
AGTTTAATCGAGTCAGTATTCAGATAAAGGTGTAGCCTTCTCTTAAAGGTATGCAGATTTTCTGGGCCCATGACCGACGGAACTGTATGATCTTCCGCCCCTCGGCAGCGGAGACAGCCTTTGTTTAAAAACTGCCTGGGCCAGCTCCGGTCTGTATTATTAGTGATTGATCTCCCACCCACACGTGTGAGATGGCACTTTCGTGAACAAGGATCACGTATGCGGCCCCACCTAGACTTTATTCCTCTACCATACTTATTGCATTTGCGTAGGCATACTATGCTAGAGTCTCCACTGTAAGGACTGCGTGCGTAGCCCGAAATTTAGGGTTAGGTTTTAGGGTTAGAGCTAGGATGTATGGTTAGCATCAGTGTTTAGGTGAAGGCTCTGGGTCTAGGATTAGGACCAGGTTTATTTACCGTCTACCTTCTTTCGTAACCCACTAATTAGGATTAGGATTGGCTTTGCCTACCGCTTACAGTCTTTCCCAATCAAGTCGACGGAAATTAGCTTGCGGGGCATTTCGACGAGACAATTCTGAGTAGCCTGGGATTATGAGTCAACATTGTTGACGTACTTGCTTCCTATCAGTAGGCGTGCTTTTATTAAGTTACATATTTCAGGCGTGTCGGCCGCGCGGGTGTAATGTATTCGACCTCGCTTTGGTATACCTTGTCTGCTGCCGTGTTGCCATTGCCATTCCTCCCGCACATACTTACAGCTGCCAATTGGACGAAGGAAGGGCGGTTATGCTGTAAATTCCTTCATGTTATTGCTCACGTTCACATTCCCGCTCATCGGCCACTTAGCGCGCATGCTACATTACTACGACTGGGTACTCCAGCTACGTTTGCTTGATTTGGCGTAGAGGCTCTGTCAGGATGAATTTCTCCTTCACTTTAACCGCCCCGAGAACGAGGCGCTGCAAGACTGTCTATATGGGCTCATTGCGTTGCACCCCCCACACGGAAACCTTTAGTAAAAGGTGAAAGACTTAACCTTTGCGAATTGCGATTCAACACGTTTTCCATTGTCCTTCTAATTGCGAGCTGCTTCAGTGGTGTTAACAGATCGCTACTCTTCACCCCCCCCCCCTTTTAAGAAACAGCCCCGTTGTATTCGATTGCGGGGGGGGGCTCCCATACCGCGTTCCATGCGGCTACCGCGTGAGTTGGCTAGGCGCGTAGGCGTTGGGTGCACTTAATCGGTGCAGGTCTGCCCCGCCAGTGCACCTGCCCTTTCTACATACTTCAGGGGCTGCACTAGCCCTTCATGGCTTAGCCGTACAGGCGTTAAACCCGGTTGCTGGCTTCCTGTGCGGTCTCCTAAGGCCGCTTGCCGTTTGCTTTCTTTGCCTGCCGTACGGTTCACTTCCCCTCCCTACACCCAACCGCAGCCCGCTTGGAACAGCTACCCAACCATAGGGGTTTGGCCTTGCCTTGCACTTTCACGGGCTTAGGTATCCACCCGGCCCTCGGGGTTTCTTTGTGGTCTCTTTCGCTCGCTTTCCCCTTGCGCTTCGGTCGATTACGTACGCCCGTGTGGCTGGGCGGTTTGGTCGCCTTGCGGTGACCAGTAGGTTTGGCTTTCCTGTTATACGTACATCATTCATCGGTTTGACGGTCAGCATACTTACGAAGTAGCCTTCTGATTGGTCATGATCGGCAGTTAGGGTGTTCATAGGTTTTCCATCAATCCCTTCAAATACTACGATTTCAATCCCCGTTGGCGCATTTTCGGCTGGGGTTATGGGACAAAAGGGAAAAAAGGTTGAGGGGTATAGTAAGGAATTCACTATTTTAGTGCGGAATATGAAAGAATTACAAACTCTTTCCGTTGTACCAGTTTTCAGTGGCCAAAATGTCAATTGCCTGGCCGTTCAGTTGCTCTCCCTGGCTGTTATTCCACTGGCTGCTATTATTGCACTATGAGTACAACATCATTAACATCCTACTGCTTACCCTTCCGGTCAGCTGCTAAATATCTCGGTTTCCGAGTGCTCTTCGGAGACTGGATAGGCCTGAGCCACATGGGACCTTCGATAAAAGTCAGGCGACTATCCTTAAATACCGAACCAGTTCTCAGTGCCCTTTTGGTACCACATTTGTTACACCTAGGCAATGCCTTATATTAATATTTTCGTGTACCTGAAGGCAAACCCGTCTGTGTGCTGACGCAATATTCGCAACGGCATCGGTTTACGACAGCGACATCTGGCTTCTGTCGCCATGACTCGTTTAGCTTGTCACTATTGCACTAAATATGGGGACTGGATAATATCCAGGATCTGTTCAATCTCCGATGGCATTATTAGCTTGCGGAGCGGCCTTACGTTTCTTCTTTACTGTCACCCTTCTATAAGTGGGAAACGTTTGGTAATTATTGAACAAATTAATAAATACGGCTTCCGTCCTCCGTATTTTGCATTCATACTTACCGTTCTTCGGGTTCATTTTCCACCGCCCTACTTGTCGTTGGCATTTGACCAGGATCCATCATCAGTGGCAGTATTGTCTGGGGCACCTTCAGCCGAATGGCCTTGGCCTTGGGTATACTGCTCCCATTGGTTACGGCTTCCGTTTTGAATTTTCGGCACATTTTCACCTCAAACAAACTTTATTATTTACTTTCTAAACCTCTTTTTTTACTTTTTTTTCTTACCCTTTGATGGGTTCCCCGTTTACCCCACCCTAAAACCCCCCCCCTTCCCACCGATCCCGTAAGATAGGAACCTCTCCTTTGCCTTGCACAGTCCAGGCTACACACACTTGTCCGACCAAAATGCCTGCTTAGCTTTCATGTCTGAAACGCGAATAAAGCAGTGTTTATCGTAAATCGGAGTAAGTTATAGTTTAGCAGTAGCATCACACGTCTGTTTCAACGCGCTGCTGCATGAGGCAAAGCGAGTAAAAGCACTTGGTCAGAGTTCCAAGTTTTTGGTAAGATAAGTTGCGTCGAATGTTTAAAGTCCTCCATAGCCCCGTCTCTACTTACAGTAGGTGGGCTAATTCATGAAATGTCAACCGAAATTCTGAAACGCGTTTAGGTTTTGAAAAGATTAATTAAGTAGGGTTGTTAAACAGATAATCATGCAGTGGCATTCTATAATAATTCGGTTACCTCAGGATGTCAGCTTTCGAATGAACTCCCTTTCGGCTTTATGCAAGAACTATACTCCGTAAAAAATGACTCCTTAAGTAGCATGCATTTTTCATTGATTTTCGACGCCCTTAAAAAGTCAATTATATTTCATAGAAAACATGCATAAAAATATTCATTCTTCTGCTTACTCGGTAGGAAATTACGACTTCTTTCAAGTTTATACTCAAAGGATGGGCATAATTCGGTTTTCAAAAACCTTTCCAATTCCAGAATAATTTTGAACCCGATCTGCCTTTACACTTGCATTCTGGGTTTGCAAACTGCAGGCCGCGTATTTTCTGCGTACGGAAAACCAATCATTTCTCTACGGTATTAAGGGGAGACCCTGTGGGGTTCATAAAATGTAGCAGTGGGTTTGAGCCATATTGCTAACTTCACAAGCCACATTCGTAAATGCAGAAGCCGGAAGGGAGTTCATTCGAAAGCTGACATCCTGAGGTAACCGAATTATTATAGAATGCCACTGCATGATTATCTGTTTAACAACCCTACTTAATTAATCTTTTCAAAACCTAAACGCGTTTCAGAATTTCGGTTGACATTTCATGAATTAGCCCACCTACTGTACCTTATGCACAATGAAAAGTTATATAAGCCCACGGAAACAGAGATCGTGACCCCACAGAAGGTGAGTGTGCGAACGGTGACCGGACTAAAGGTAGGGAGAGGACTACGGTGGATAGCTGGCAGTGGCCAAGGAAAGAAGAGGAGAACGCATGCCACAGGCCTTACTGGGCGGTGGATGAGCATACACAGACGCATCTAGAACAAATAGCATGCAGTCCCTCGATGGAAGGCACGCGGATGGCAGCGAACTCAGAGCCATTTGAAGGATAAAACGAAGAAGATGCGGCAGTTCAGGAAAATCGGCACACAACCACATGCCGTTGGCCAGCAGCAGGGAGGTGATAAAAACGCAGCATAAAACGTAAGCACATGTGAGTCAGGCAACAGAGCCTGCGCGCAAGAAAGGACGAGATTCACCTTGTCCGACTCAGCACCATCTGCCGAAGCAAGTCGTGGAAATGTGGAGTGGGTCACGGCAAGCGGAATGGATATGAGCATGAAGGCCAGATGATCTCTTACTGACAATTGAGGAAATGAAGCAAATTAAAGCCACCGGAGGCCGTGGTTCGGGAAAAGCCCTATACAGGCAAGATCATTGTTCGTCGGACGGCAACTCCTGGTGGGAGTAGATCGAGGGTCTCGATGGGAACATACGGCTTTCGAACAAAAACAAGGGACACAGCGTGTGTCGCGAAGTTGATTACGGTACTGCGACACTGGTTAACGAATCGGCAAGCTCTTATTTCGTTGTCGTATCTGTTAGGAGTTAGGGTTAGGGGTCAGTGTTAGGAGTTAAGTTTAGGGGTTAGGCTGGGGCTTGTCTACATCGGGTACGGCTACAAAATAGGGTCCGACCGGCATTTTTTTATCTAATGCATAATTAGTCTGCTATTCTGGAATACTGAGCCCGTTCACAATGCTATCTTTCGTCCACAATGATCTCATCTGAAAAAAAACCCATCCTTCCTTATATTGGCGCAGCACCTGCTGGGTCATTTCACGTCCGCAGTGGCAATTAAGCTCTTTTGGCGGCAGTATTTGCCGGTAGCAGCAGTCAGCTAACTGCGGCGAATTAATCTCCTGTTACATTTCCTGTTATGAGGTAAGTAGCGTTGCTACAGTTTCCTTGGTCTGCCGCCAGCTGCTCTACACATCTGGGAATAGATAAAGACATCAGGGCCACCAGAATGCTGTCAGTGATTGGAGTAACACAATGTCCAGTATTTTCGAAGCGACTTTTCCAGGGACGCACTTCCCCATTTACTAACACATGCAAACTTCACATGCGACAACGCACTCAAAACTCTGCCGCGACTGTCTGCTTACCTTTGGCAGCCGACATCCCCCCTCCATCGCGGCAACTATGTTAGGCAGACTTAGTGATATACCCTCCATAGTTTCTCATCATTAATGATCGGCCACTTTGGACTGGAATCAGTCCGCCGGTAATCACTGACCAATACTCGCGGTGCATCTTTTTCTGTCGGTTTACGCGCTCATATTCCCGAATCTTTTAAGTTGCGCGGTTTTGGCACCGTGCCTCAATGGAAGATTGAAACAAAAGTTTCCGGAAATGAGATTTTTGTTCCATTGCCACCGTAGATTTCGTTACCTGCCGCCCCAATGCGCCTCACGCGTCAAACCGCCATTACCATCCTTCCTGTATTATACGGATCCTTGTGCGGATCCTTGTGTCCTATTTCCTTAGTGGGGTCACACCCGCGATCTTTGCCCTTTCGCACGATCCACCTACATTTTCAACTGCATCCCACACGAACAAATACCAAGTCGACCCTCTCGTATATGGTTAATTTAGCAGTTTTTGCTTCTTCCCCATTATTAGTACGTGTACGTTGTCATCTGACTTGATTTTGGCAACCTAAACAACTGTTGATGTTAATCCGGACACGGTAATTGGTTAAGACACGGGGCTTATCATAAAAGTGGCTTGTTTAGGGGTCCATATTGCAACGACGCAGAACTCCAGTTGGCCCCAGGCTATAATCTGGTTAATGGACGGTCATCCACCGGGAGACTAAAAGCGCGTGCATAAACGCGCGCAAGTGAATGGTGTATGCGCTAGGAGCGAGGATTCAGGGCTTCTGGGAGGCACAGTGTTTTGAACTAATTCAGTTTATTTGGTAAGTCATGGTTGTAAGTGTATTAAAAGTGGTCTTGTTCTAAATTCCAGAGAGTTAGGGTTGAGGTTAGAGTTAGGACGCGGAAATAGCTACCTCCTGGAATTTAACGTAAGACCGTCCGTAGTACAAGCGGGGGAATTTACAGTAGGTGGCTAACTCATGAAATGTCGATCGAACTTCCGAAATGCGTTTACTTTCCGAAAAAGTTACTACAGTAGGGTTGTTAAACTAATCATCTTGCAGCATAATCCTATAATAATTCAGTTGCCTTGGGATGCCGACTTTTGAACGAACTTCATTCCGGCTGCATGCAAAAACTTAACTCTGTAAAAAATGACTACTTACTTATCATACATTTTTCTCATTAATTTTCCATGCCCTTAAAAATTCAATTAGATTTCATGGAAAACATGCATAAAAATATTGATTATTTTGCTCATTCTAAAAAGAATTGCGTCTTTCTGCAGTTTTATATTCAAAGGAAGGGTATAAAGCGGTTTTAAAAAAGCTAATTGTGAGATTTTAAAATACCGTGAAATGGCCGTTCATTAGACGCCATGTCTCTGCACTTACGAAGGTGGCTTGTAAAGTTAACTATATGGCTCAAATCCACTGCCAAATTTTATGAACCACTTATTTTCTCCCCTTAATACCATAGAGAGATGTATGGTTTCCCGTACGCGGAAAATATATGGCCTGTAGTTTGGAAACCCCGAATGCAAGTGTAACGACAGGCCGGATTCAAAATTAATCGGGAATTGGAAAAGTTTTTGAAAACCGAATAATATCCTTCCTTTGAGTATAGAATTGGAAAAAGACGTAATGTCTTACCAAATAAGTAAACGAGTGAATATTTTTATGCATGTTTTCCATGAAATATAATTGAATTTTTAAGGGCATGGAAAATTAATAAGAAAAATGCATGCTAAGCAAGTAGTAATTTGTTACATAGTATAGTTTTTGCATGCTGCCGGAAAGAAGTTCGTTCAAAAGCCGGCACCCCAAGGCAACTGAATTATTATAGGATTATGCTGCAAGATGATTAGTTTTACAACCCTACTGTAGTAACTTTTTCGGAAAGTAAACGCATTTCGGAAGTTCGATCGACATTTCATGAGTTAGCCCACCTACTGTAAACCCGTAACCAACGCTGACATCTCTACCTTCTGCAGGTCCATTTTTCGATCTGTGAGAGAATGCAACAGACAAGAAGAATGTGTGGATTGCAGCAACGGTCTTGACAACTTCACATGGCTTGGCCGTAGCCAAAAGACACGTATGGAACAGCAGGTGCAAAAAAGAAGTTTTTTCATTCACATGTGGGCTAAATGTTGCGAAATAAAGCGTCATAACATCACTTAAAATAGTGTAACATGATTGGACCAATAGGGAGCAGTAACTCTGCGTTCTAAGACACTCGAAACGCCACCAGCATTTACCCCTGCAGGAAGTTCTTAATTGAAAAAAACTACTTGGCGAGTAGGCTTTTCCTTACGATAAGTTCTCCACAGGCCAGTTTATTTAAGTGGAAAGAGGGCCAAGTAAAATGTGGTTAATGAGAGGATTCGAGTAATATTCATATTTCGACACAAGCGCTGTTCGGGGAATATGGAATGATAAGTAGACTCTAGCGCCTCAGGCGCGTATGCGCCTCCCCTTCTTGCCCACCACACCGCGCTGGGGATCCTGGGGCCACTGTTATCGAGATGCCGGAATATGCGAATGCAGATCCTGTGACTGCCAGTCAGAGATGCCCGCAAACTCGGCTATCACCAAATCAACTGACCAGACTAACACTGACTGATACGCGTTTGAGGCTCATTCAATCACGCCCGCTTCACCTTTGAGGGCAGACGCGCGCGGGGGCTGGGGCTCTGACCACTGCCAGTCCTCTGTACAGAATATACTACTCACATCGGTGTCTTCCCCTTCGCCTCTACCACGGGATTGGGTCGTAATTATAGTGGCGTCCCGAGTTCACACATTAATCTAGACGCTGCAAGACAGTCGGTAACAATACAGTTATCGCCTGACTAGACTGATGCTGACCGCCCCCCCCCCCCACCTATCCTGATAATTATTTATCAAAATCAAACGTCTGCTCGCTAGGTACTCTTCTGAGTCCTTCTATGATGACATTCGCAGCCTTAAAAGTGCACTATTCTGTCATGTGGTAGTGATCACTGTTGGAATGTCAACATAATTCTTGTCAGAGGACGAAAATGCGATCAGTGGAAGAAGAAATTTATTGGCCCGCGTTTCGGATTCTCACTCGAACCCATCATCATAGACAGTCGCAGATAAAGACAGTGGAGGTACAAAGACTGTAGTACTTATAGTACGTAGCTGCCATGGGGCAACATGCGTACTGTAATTAACAGCTCTCGTAATCACCTTTGGGGATCATAACTGCTGCGATGATAGTTTGTCAGTCTGCTTCCGAGTCGTTAAATGCGGCGATTTCGTCATCTGTGTTGAATGCTGGCATGACGATTGCTCAGCAAATTGGCTCGCTGTCACTGGGACAATTGCTCACCACCGCCCTCCCCACGTGATTGATTCCCCTGACGTTACCGTATTCTGTACTGAGGTTTTTCCCAGGACAGCAGAATCAGTCACGTGGGGAGGGCGGCGGTGAATAATTGTCCCGGTGACAGTGAGTCAATTTGCCGAGCTATCGTCTCACCAGCGTCTAACACGGAGGACGGAATCGCGGCCATTAAACACTCTGACGCGAACTGACAGGCCATCATCGCATCAATCCCGACCCCAGCGGTGATTGCGAGAGCTGTTAATTACAGTGCGCATATGGTTCCACGACAGTCACGTGCTATATATACTGCAGTCTTTGTACCCCCACTAGCTTTATCTGCGACTGTCGCTGATGATGGGTTCGCGTGAGAGTCCGAAACGCAGGTCAATAAATTTTTTGTTCCAGTGATCGCATCTTCGTCTTCTGAACTGCTCCGTAGAACTCACCTGTTCGCATCTATCGATAATTCTTGAAGAAATGAGAGGACCTTCTCCTGGCGTGCGCTCAGCATAAAATAATGTGAATGTAACCTCCGAGAATGCTCCCTTTTTAACTTAAACGATACGAAGATGACTTATGCAAACAATACTTCATAGAGTACAGAAAAGTATCCGGAACCGATTGACATACGGCGCAAGTAAGATCTGAGTGGAATGCTGGGAACACAGATTTCCAGACACGGTAATCGGATGCTTGAGGCGCCTAATTGGTATTTGCGAATTTCAGAGGGGTCAAAAGTATTAGCTGTTAGGCTCAATGAACAAGTGAGAAAACAATGCAACTTTTTCAACAGGAGTCGTTCGATATAAATTTTGGATTAATCATATTCGAAAAACGCCCGAGTCAGGTGAAGATGAGTCAACCATGCAGCAGCTGTCTTATCTTATATATTTTAAACCGAAGTTCCGGAATGTGTTTTTATTCGAAAAGGTTTCTTGGGCGGGGTTACGATATTGATTATTTTGGGGCATAATTCCAAGATGTTTCAGTCACGTCCGACTGTTGCAGTATGAATGAGCTCATTTCAGACTGCCAGAAGCAACTATACTCGATAAAACATGACCACTTAATATTGGAGTGCACAACATGGTTCACATCCATCGTAAAATTGTATGAGACCTGTATGACATGTTTTTAACGGCGTGGAAACATACTACTTTTCTTGCGCGGAACGCATGCAGAATGGAATTTTGAGACTCTATGCACGAGTGAATCTGCAAATCGGGTTCAAAATTGTTCGTAAATTTGAAAAGTAATCAAAAGCGAAAGCTACTCTTCCGTGGAGTACAAAATTTGACGTATTAATTTTTTGTCAAGTGAGTACGGAAATGATTTTTTGCGCGTACCCCTTATAAAATACATTTGAATTTTAGAGGACGTCAAAAACCAATGGAGAAATTCACACTACCCAAATAGCCGCTTTCTACCGGCAGTGGCATTCGCAAGTAACTGGGAGAAAGCTAAGTCAAAAGCCGGCATTCGGGGAAGACGGAAATATTTTGCTATTATGCTGCACGATAATTGACTGTCCTCTTTTAATTTCCTCGGAAAATAATGCGAGAGCTTGGAGCAGAGCCCTCGTAGCAAGGCCTTTTAGGCCCGTTCCGAAAGTTGACCTGAATACCTTAGCTGAAAACCGTCTGCTATTGTGGAATAACCGCTTAAAGCCCAGACACGCGTGTCTCCTCGATTTTGTGCCGTTGCTTGACGCAGCCGCGATGGTTTCGGCCCACTGGTGAGGTTTTCGCCGAGGTTGTCTTATCTCATACAGATACCAGAGGAGATTAAAACTCTCCTTTGGCACTCAATCACTTACTGACTGCTGCGGCGGGAGAAAAGGTAAGGTTTGGTCCTGCAATCGCACTTTACAAATGTCGTACGGCTAACCTACTGATTCATTTTGAGTAGGCTAGATTACATTAAAGTAGCGGCAATGGCACTGTTAAGACGGCTCTACTCCTTTCCGACCCCACTCTGGAGAGTGTGCAGGGCCATGTCACGTCACCGGAGGAAAAATCTAAACGTTTGTAAAAAAGAGCAGAAGGCACTGAAGGGGTTAACTGTTGACGTCGAAACAGTTATTGCATCACAAGGTCACGATGTTCATCGGCGACCTTGAATCTTGCACGCCATGCAATGGTACAACTGGGCAGTCCATAAATAGGAATATTTACAAGATTCTCGCTTCAACGAAGGAATGGGAGCTAGGATCAGCGCGAATCGATGTACGAAAAAACTTACAGAGGTAACTAATGCAGGATTCTATGAGATGTTGGAGATTCACAAGATTGGCAACCCCTTCAGTTCAATAGTCCTACTTTAAAGAATACCGACATGCAGTCTTCTAAAGTGGCTGCTTAACAGACAAAAGACCCCACCATCATCCGAACAATTTTGAACCGATTCAAGAACGTTATAACTAATCAGAATTCCCATGGAACTACCGAAGTATCATATAAGAACATCTTTCGCCTACAAGGGGTCATATACGAGTACATCAAGGGCATGATAATGAGTGTCCCGGTTAGCGGACTGATGGCTGAGACAGTCCTTCAGGTCTTAAAACGTGCGTGTTTTGGGGGTGCTGGCTTAGAGCCTGGGTAGGATATATCATTGACACCGTCTTCATCATCAAGAGACAAGATCGAATATCTCAAGACTCAAATCCACTCGGTCCCCCTCGATATAGGCTTATTATTAGTAGGGGCAATAAACAAAGGACCTACGTCCTTAGACGCTCTCTTCGGTTGCCAACCTAGGTAATAACTGGTGACAATAACCTATGGGAAACTAAAGATTACAGTGCGAATCCTACCTCTTGGCAGAAATCACTTCCAGCAACAGAGAAGGAACTGTGTAAGTACACTTTACCAGCGGATGGGCACCCATTGCGAAAAGCCAGGTTACCAGGCGCAAATTTAAATATCCATATGGACCTGTATAGAAAGGAGAAAGAGGAGCCAACGGAAAAAAAGCATAATAGGGTAGGCTAATCCACCCATATCGTGACGTATCAGCCCGTATGCAGAGAACGATCGAAGGCCGTCGGTGGATAGTTCTGATCGTTCGGGATTGGAAGTATCCACAAGCCCGGCTCCAAGCTTCACCGCCAGTTAATGGGACCGAAGGATCCAGGCGCAGAACGCGAGAATAGGTATTCCCAATGCTACAGGTAGCTCTGAGTTAATTTCCAAGAGGGATTAGGGCTAGGGCACAGGAATGCGTACCACCCTGAAATTGAGCAAAAGGCCACCGGTGGTATTTAGAGTACTTATTCCCGTGTCCTACGGATCGAAGCCCCGAATAGGAGGATGCAGCAACTCAAGCGAGACCGGCCGACAACCATAGACGAGGACGATCGAACATCAGTTATGTGTGCGGGCGTTGGAGCGGACTGCGCAGGTGGCGGTGCACCCCGCCTAACTGACCACGAGTTCGGTTTTGGCCCCATCGAGGTAGTGGGCACAGGTGATGATTATGTAGAGGCAGGTGCAAAGGACATGGGTGCCAAACATCCACTCGATCAACCGACTTTTCAAGATACCCCAAGCTCATAACTTTGAGGCGTAAAACCTCACCAAGGGGCTGTGCGAGGCATCGATCTTCCTTTGACGATCAAACCGACAACCACCTCCGCGTTTCCCGGCTAGGCACCTGCAGCGAACTACAGTAGGTGGGCTAACTCATAAATATATCAAGCGAAATCCCGAAATGCGTTTTCGTTTCGAAAAGATTAATGAAAGAGAGTTGTAAAACTAATAATCATGCAGCGTGATTCTATAATAATTCAGTTACTTCAGGATGCCGGCTTTCGAACGAACTTCTTTTCGGCTGCATGCAAAAACTACACTCTGTAAAAAATGACTACTTATATAGCATGCATTTCCCCATTGATTTTCAATGCCCTTAACAATTTAATCATGGCAAACATGCATAAAAATATTTATTCCTTTGCTAATTTGGTAGAAAATTGCGTCTTCTTCCATTTATATACTCAAAGGAAGGGTATAATTTGGTTTTAAAAAAGTTTCTAATCGTAAGATCTTTAATACCGTGAAATGACCCTTCATTAAACGTCATGTCTCTACATTTACCAACGTGGCTTGTAGCGTTAACAATGTGGCTCAAATTCACTGCTAAAGTTCATGAACCCGAGAGCCCTATCATAATACTGTAGAGGAATGTATGGTTTTCCATACGCGGAAAAAATGGATTGTAGGTTGGAAACCCTGAATGCAAGTGCAACGGCAAGTCGGGTTCAAAATTGTTCGGGAATTGGAATTATACACTTCCTTCTGGTATAAAATTGGAGGATAACGGAATTTTCTACCGAATGAGCAAAAGAATAAATACTTTTATGCATGTTTTCCGTGAAATATAATTGCATTTTTAAAGACATCGAAAATCAATGAGAAAATGCATGCTATATAAGTAGTCATCTTTTACAGAGCGTAGTTTTGCATGCAACCGGAAGGAAGTTCGTTCGAAAGCCGGCATCTTGAGGTAACTGAAATATTATAGAATTACGCTGCATAATGATTAGTTTTGCAACCCTATTTCATTAATCTTTTCGAAACGAAAACACTTTTCGGAATTTCGGTTGATATTTCTTGAGTTAGTCCACCTACTGTGCGTAGGCTCGTGAGAGCACGCGGACACAAGCGGCAAGAGCGTCCTCTCCCCTCTAGTGCCGACAACGTTGCAGATCCGCCAGGCCCTGACGATGGACGACTGCCAATGTCGTTCGGAAATCCAGACTCAAAAGGGGACTATCCAGTTTATCGCCTCATCGGTAGACATCATGCCAATGATTGCCCATTGGACGCCTACCCATTGATAGGTAGGTCGTAAATGGGGCAGTTAATAGGGTAGAGGCACTTCCTGGAGGGTGGGAGCAGAGGGGAGTGCGTTGAGCAGACTTTCATGTAATTATTTGGAGTATCTGGTCTGTTTCTGACTAGAAGTAAACGTCCGGCTAATTGACTTTCAGAGTGCAAACTGCATGACCTGAATGACATTCGTTTACACCCCCACGAGATCGGGTTACATGGTTTGTTTACTGACGACAGATTGGCCTTGTGCACGCAAAGTAATTTCGTACATATTTGCGGCTGTGATGGTTTCGTTTCTAT
>CACRXP010000646.1:336149-349685 GCA_902702965.1 Spirometra erinaceieuropaei
GTATTTAAGCCGACCAGTGGTGTCGATACCAGGTGGTCCAGGCCACGAGGTATATTGTAGACAAAGCCAGAAGCAACTAGGGAGACCAGTTCGGACCCAATAACCCTATAGAAAGAGCACCTGCAATTCATTTAGTCACCTACAGTTAGAACTGAGCAGCAAAGGAATCCAGGATCGTTTTGGCCACTGCAGTTTTTGATTGCGGGCTTGGAGTTGTCGAGCACAAATGAAAACAGAGAGAAAGAAAGGAATTTAAAATTGTCCCACACCAAACACTACGAAGAGTATTCATGTACTGACGATAGCTCTTCGTGTCGCGCCGAACATGACGACTGCGGTGCGCGACCATTGATCAGATGATGAGAGATCACTCTGAGACCATCAGCATATTGGGTGTGCACTGACGATGACACACCCGGAAAGAAAAGTAGACGACTGACACGAGTTTCAGAAAATTTACTGCTGAATCGAGGCGCAATTTCAAGTCAGAATACGACAAAGCCATCAAAGTCAAGTGCACCGTTGTCTCCAAAGCAGTCTTTATTAAACATTTCTGTTCATCTGGTGCGTGCATTTACACCGCATTAGGGCAGTTTTGGGAGTAATTTGGAACATTTTCAACCAGTCACATTCAGGCGACTTTGTTATTCAGTAGATGACCATCTTTTGCGCTTTTATGCTATCGACTTGTGATTAAATGCCAATTCGAGTCTAGGCTCTTTTATAAGCCTTAGATAATTGAATCAAGACAACTGGGCCTGATTAACCGGAATGCACCGCATATTTCCCGATTTCACACCACAAATCAGAGACACCTGGGTAATGCGTGCACACCTTTGAAAATAACTGTTATTACTGCAGTGAGACATTTCGAATTCTGATTTTAAACTCAAAATAGCACCTAAGGCCTTCGGCGAAGAGATGTTTTTATGGCTACGAACAGAAGACTGACCAAATCTGCATCAGCTTAGCACGAGTGACTACTGGGGTGCATGCCCACAGTCGAAACATTTATATAAACCTGAAACGTTGCTTCCCCGTGGTAAATTCGAGCAAGGCACAGGTAACGAAATATGAAGAATCCAGTTACTTCATAAAATTTCATGAGCTCATAAACGTGGACAACTTCACTCACCGTCCCCTGAGGTCAGAAGGTCAATCGCACTCGCAGCACGGAATATCCATGTTCCCAAAATGAGGTCAGTTTATTCGCCCGCGAGTTGATAGCCGGAGTTGGAGGGAAGATCAAGGTGCCCGACAACAATTTCGCCGCCAGGAACGACCTCACCAGGGAGTTTTCTGCCCAATGCCAAAAGGCAGCATTGAGCGAGTCATTACGCCAGGACTGCTAATCTCAAGAGGGGACTCGTTACAACTGGCAGCGTCTACGATAACTAGTCTTAACGATGTAGAGGGCTAGTTCGCTGATGACTAAAATGCGATTTATATAGCCAAATAAGTACGCCGATCTCTTCGCCAGGACAGTTTTCGTAAAAGTGCGGAAGAGCTCTGAATGTCCTCTGAGGTGTATGAACAAGATAAATGATCATCTCCAGAGGTGAAGGGAGCTTGGATAAATTTCTGTTAGATTTTTGACAAAAATAAACGAGGAACAGCCAGAATTATTTGTACGTAAAAATGGACTGATCGAGCATCGAAACCATTTGCTTATTTTTCGGCACTTTCGAACAAGAAGCGGAGTGCACCGTCGGAGTTGACAGAATAAATGACAGTTTTGGGGTCATTAGCCAATCAGCGACCGGTGCCATGGGTCTGGAGGTGACTGGTTTGCGGCCTGTGTGTGAGAGTCATGTCATTTTGTTGGTTGAATGAGTTATCATCAGAGGTCCAGGCTTCGATCTATTCTCGGCTTTTCTTGCTTCTAAAATGAGCAGTTATCTTGGCGAATGAGATGTCAATCACGTGGCCAGTTTCGAAGGCGATGAAAAGAACCTGTGATAATCCGTCATTTAGTCGCACAGCCAGATCGCTTTTGCGCGAACTGAGCATGCATTCAGTTTAACCTGTGTACTTACAAGGAGAGTTTACACATCGGATACGGTATACTACACCACGATTTTTACCGTTACTTTAGTAGTCCTAACTTTTCGTGACCCAGACGCGCATGGTGGCTTTGAGCCAGTGTGCAAATCCCATACCTACTCCTACAGCAATGCGTCCAGTCGCCTCCGAAACGTCCCTAAAGTATGATAGTATTTGTATTCACAAAACGTGTATTATCTTCCCGCGCATATGGATATTCGGACCCCTTTTGCCAAGTGTACACATTAGAACTCAAATTATATAAAAAGTAGAAAATGTCCATTGCTGACACATATGTATGTTGAGGAAAAGGAAGGCCCAATAGGATTTCGAACTAACAACAGACCACCATTAGACCAAATGGGCTGGAGGGTTAGGAATTCGGGGGTGGGGAGGGAAAATGGGCTTACCATAGAGAACTACAACTAAACAGAGTGGCAACTGTGGTTTTCTACCCACCTTCAGGAATATCAAAATACCATGTTCGGCACTCGACTAAGCAATTATATTATAGCAGATTGTGGGAGCAAAAAACGTACCGAGCGAAGGTCTCCTGACCATATGGCAAAGTCGTATGGGTTTCCACCTCTCCTGAACTCGACAGAACGAAATCGAGGTGGACATCTGGAACGGGGTGGACATGGTGAAATCTGACCCTACGGTCCGAAAGGCTGGTGCGCCAACTCCCTCAACTTCACTCAGGTTTCGCCGTCAATCGACGACGACGAGGGTCATCACGCACTATGTATTGAGCCTGTAGTACCGAATCGAATGAGTCAACAATGATGAGCGCGGTCGGTATTTGCGTGCTCGTAAAGCCGTCGGCACTGGAGTCGATGTCGTAGGAGAGACGGAAGGGAAGAACAAGCTAGTGATTCTTAGATCCCACATTTACGTGTCATGCCCAGGGTTCCAAACAGTGTTCGCAGAAGTAGCTCCACTGTACGCTGCGTAGTCGGTGTGTGTCTTCGGCAAACTGGTGTGAAACATAACTGTCTCGCGGAGGCTGACAAAATGGAACTGGTATTTCAAGTTTTGGAACGATCAGAAGGGCGTCGCGCTGTACGAATGTAGACTGCATCCTTTCAGGCCATTCCTGCGGTTTTCTTATCGCTCGTAGATTGTCCCGTCGAACGTAAGTAGTCCTGAGACAGAGCTTCAGGAGCGACGGGACAATCTACGAGCAGGTGAAGGGCACACCAATGGGTTTACCGATTTCGGGATTCATCGCCGAGGCGGTCCTGCAACGGTTAGAGTCGCTGGTCTTCCAACACCACAGACCGAAATTCTGGGCCCGGTATGTGGATGATACCTTCGTCGTCATCGAACGGGATCAGGTGTTGACATTCCAAGAACATCTCAACGCCGTCTTCCCGGACATGCAATTTACGATGGAGGAGGAAGAGAACAACCAGCTGGCCTTCCTGGATGTCCTCGTATGCCGCAAAGATTGTGGTGAACTAAAAACCAAAGTGTTCGGGAAAGCGACACATACGATGCAAGTACTGAACTTCAACAGTAACCACTCAATCAGCCATGCGGGGAGCGCAGAGGTGAACACTTTTCCCAACACCGGGGTCGGTGCGTCAGATGGTCGAGCAATCATCACGCCAACATCCAACGCACGTGATGAAATGGCAGCAATTATCGACTCGAATGTCGGCCATCAAGCAATGATCACACCAAGTGCGACGATCCCGGATGAAGGGGGGAGCCGTGAATGTTCATAGGTATGCGGTAGCGTGGCTACTGCATCCTCTAAATACCGCAGCCCCTTGTGCAACGACCACCCGTTTCTGCTTTTTTGTCTCTGATGATGGATTCGAGTAGGGATCCGAAACGTCAGGCTAATAAAGCTCTTGTCGCGGCGATCGTGTCTCCTTCTTCAAGACCACTTCCTCGGACTCGTCTCTTCGCTTCTATAGGGTCGAATGTGTCCAGCACTCGCTCGTAGATCATCCATCCCACCAAAATTACTGTTTGTAACACGTATGCTGAATTTCATGCCCTAAAGACCACCAATGGGAATGAAACGTCAGTGATGGAACATAGCTGGTGATGTCTTGCACAGAGTTCCCAGCACTCTAGTTTTGCGATAAGAAAACCGCAGGAATGACCTGAAAGGATGCAGTCTACATTCGTACAGCGCGACGCCCTTCTGATCGTTCCAAAACTTGAAATACCAGTTCCATTTTGTCAGTCTCCTCGAGACAGTTATGTTTCACACCAGTTTGCCGAAGACACACACCGACTACGCAGCGTACAGTGGAGCTACTTCTGCGAACACTGTTTGGAACCCTGGGCATGACACGTAAATGTGGGATCTAAGGATCACTAGCTTGTTCTTCCCTTCCGTCTCTCCTACGACATCGACTCCAGTGCCGACGGCTTTACGAGCACGCAAATACCGACCGCGCTCATCATTGTTGACTCATTCGATTCGGTACTACAGGCTCAATACATAGTGCGTGATGACCCTCGTCGTCGTCGATTGACGGCGAAACCTGAGTGAAGTTGAGGGAGTTGGCGCACCAGCCTTTCGGACCGTAGGGTCAGATTTCACCATGTCCACCCCGTTCCAGATGTCCACCTCGATTTCGTTCTGTCGAGTTCAGGAGAGGTGGAAACCCATACGACTTTGCTTTCAGGTTGGCAGAGCGCCGGGTGGGTAGGTAGGGTACACCCGACGGGTTGAATTTCTGACCAAGTGCAGTCATTCGTTAGGAAGGGGACGGAGAATCTGATCAACTACGTTCTCAAATACACTGTGCTGGCTTCCATTTAATGCAAACTATTTTGTGAGTTCGGTGTAACGCTAAAGGGCGATACCAACTGGAAGCAGCTAGCAAATGGCAACTGAACGAGACCTCTGCTGCAGCATCTCCCATCTGACTGTGCGTCACCACTCGGACTCCAGGAAGGTCTAAAGTGGAGATTGGGAGCTGAAAACAACGAAGGCCTGAAGAGCAATCTGGAGTATTATATCCCATTCCGTGTCAAAATTGTCCTTGTAGCTACACAGGGCAGACTGGACGCATGTTTGGATCGCCCATACACGAACATAAGCTGGCTGTGCGGCGAGGCAACACATTATCACAAGTGGCCGCCCACACCTACGAAATGGGTTACCAGTTTAACTTCGCAGCCACCAAAATAGTCGCCCACGCCGGAAACAAAACAGGCCGAGAATTGATTGAAGCCTGGGCCTCGGATGAGAATTCGGTCAATCGATTTATCGATCTGGCGCCGGCTTACAGCGCCCTGCGCAGTCATCTCCAGTCTTGCGCCGTCGTTCGATGATTTGTCTACATGCCTTGTAACTTTCGCTTGTGCTGTTGCTGCTACTACCTCTGACGATGGACTCCTGCACGAGTCTGAGAGCTCAGGACAATAAACGAAGTGTTCCGGTGCTCGACCCTTCTTCACTCAACGAAAGTTGCTAAAATGTTATTTCAGTGCTCCAAAATACACCAGTTTGTCTAGTGGAACCGAGAGCGGCGTTCCTCAAGATGGTTCAGAAATTGGAGTGCACAGGCATTAATCCGGTACGCATCGTATACGAGATCTTTGGCAACCACTTTAATGGCGGCAGGGCGTGCATTCACTGAACCTAAGCCCCGCTGAGGGTTCTGGAGCGTCGTAATTTGGGGCAGAAGACAACCGCATGTTCCTCTGATTCCACTGTACCCCCGAGTCAGTCAAAGATGTACTGTCTAAAATTTCATGGGAATAATTGCATATCCCCGCAAGTCATAAACAGGATCAAGGAATATAGGCCCAGGTTTTGTCTAGGCGACTGTATTAGCCTATGTGAGAACTCTGTCGGGGATGCCCAATCTCTACGCTTGACCACGGGGTCAAAAAGTTAGGCAAGTTCGATTTAAAAATTACCATGAGAAGCGGCCCCCACATCCCCCTTGCCCTCCTGAATGGCTGGGGGCAATAAAAGGTTTAGTCCACTTTGTTTCTTCTACACTAACGACAGGCCGAGGTCAGGAGGGAAGAGAACGCCGCACACACTCAACTTGTGCCCCGCATGTTCGAATGTGTAGGAAGCCGCTGTTACGGCAACCCTATTCTCAGTATGCGAAACGTGACCTCTGCATGACGTCGACACGTGAATGATCGAGACTGTCGAGAACCAACGCTTTCGAAGGATACCACGGCCTCAAACGCGGAGCCTCACTCCCAAACTAGACACTACTCTTGTCGACAATAAACGGAAGATTAACAGCTCAAATAGCTCGACTGCGGAATCGACCAGCACAAGTCCGCCCGCAACCACATCTTCCAAACCTGTCATATCTGGCACGGCCAACGTGACGTTAGAATATAAAAACGTGGACAGATAAAGTCAGGCCTGCAAAGGACGCTGGACAGGATAGCGTCTAGTGTTTGGGAAGGAGACGTCAGGTAGACGATGAGGGTTGAGGACGATGCCTTGGGTTCTGTGACCGATAAACCAAGCATTGCTGACAGAGAATGGCACAACGCTCTCCGTAGGCCTGCATACAGATAATCTAGTGTCGATTTTATTGAAAGTACAAAGAAGGCATAATTCATTACGGGAATGCCGGTATGCATACGTAAGTCGCAGTCAGATGTGCACACAACAGACGAAAATGGGGGGAGACAAGTTGCCCAGCCGGGGAAAAGGGGGTGATATACTAAAGGACAAGTAGGATGACATAGGCTGGGGTAGAAAAAGATGTCAACATGCAAGCCTGAGACCGAGAATTAATCGGGGAAGAGGAAGGTAGAGAGGTGAATTAGGAGGAGGTACGACAATCTGCTGGGTGGCAGAGGACGGCCGACATCATTGGTGCCCGCTCCTGTGGTTGACAGGCGCCAAGTCATAAGGGGTTTCGTCATGACTCACTCAGCTAGATCGCAACAGGTAGGTGGAACTTTCCCACTAGAGCCCCCGCTCACCCACGTAAACACAAACGGCGTGCTTGTGCTCACGTGTGGCGAGGATGGGGTTTGGTGTGCTCTAGTGGGAAATTAACCTCAGCAACCGGTAACCTTTGGGGTCTCCCCGGATTGTTTCGTCACATGCAGTGACGTGAAAACCTGGAAAATGGAAAAAAAAGGGATGAGAATTCTGTTGCGATAAGCCGATCCAAGGAAAATAAAGGACGTGGCACTGCCCATACTTCAACAGTAAATCAATTATAAGTGAGTTCAAACGATTGGATAGACTTCGATGGCGGCAGGCACCTACCTCGGAGCACGTTGGGTGAATACCAATGGTCCGGTCAAAGTCGGCTTTTGTAGCACCCATCTTCATGGCAACCGCGTAGCCTTGGGTAATCTCACCGGCGTTGGGGCCCAGCACGTGAAAGCCCACCACAGGTTCTTCCTATGAGGGATAGAGAAATACAGCATAATTTAGAGGGAAAGGGTGTTGAGCTAATTCCTCTACTCAGGCATCACGGCCAACGGGGACTGCAAATCCCAATTCTCAACCAACTCCGTACACAGCGGGGGAATACGCGGGTCACGGGTGTGTGCGACAGACCCGTCAGACAGCATTGGTACTAGCGCGGACGCCTAGACCATTTACCGACACTATGCTGCAGATAACGGCTCAGCACGATAAAGGCAAAACGCCACGAAAGATGCGCATAAAATGTCTCGGTCGACTTTCTCTTGGTAGGATGGAAAGTGCAAAATCGCACCAGTCGCATATTAGTAGCTGACCGCATACTACTATTTCGACATTCATGGCAAACGACACATCGGATGGTAAATTGGCAAGTAGTTTAGTTTGAAAAGAGATTTGTGCAGTGCTAGCTGATATGTGGGGATTTTTCATGCGGAGGCAGCCAAGAGAGTACTTATGCACGCATAATCGTAGTACAAATGCAGTGGTCTGTGTCTCCAGCATGTGCTTGCCAGCTCATGGCTCGATCAGTAATAGAGTGCCGAAGTTGATAAAATAGCCCACGTCATCCACAGTGATGTCGCTAAGAATGATGATCGATAGGGTCGCAACTGATTTGAGTGAGCAGGACAAAACTTCACTCACGTTTTGTGAACCCGTGCCAACGAGGTACGCGCAGGCGCCTTCGTGATGTAGACAACCTCGAAGGACCTGCACACTACCAGGGAGCATTTGACATAAACAGAAAGAAGACTTATGAACTTTTAGTCGTACTCAGCACCGTCGTGATCACGTCCGAGTCAGCAGGCCACAATTCCGTCACGCATGACGATCTGCGAAGGTGGACCTCGTGAAATCAACCCATTCTACTTGGCAGTGGCGAACACCGAGTATCAGAAGTCCACAAATCATCTCGATGTCTTGACGGGCTAAGTCAAGCAAGTTTTCGAGGTAGTTTTTTCGTCGGTCCCGATAAGAGGGCGACCAAAAAACCTTGCAGTAAGGTCGAACCGAATTATGCTACGGTAGGCCTCGCGTTCGGGGAGAACTATTGACGATACGCAGACTCCTATGAATGCGACTCCACAGTAGTTGTGGAAGGACGGAATGCCAAAAAATACATATGTGTAGTGCGTCGACAAGATTTATGAACCAGAAGATGAAGATGCGATCACTGGAGCAAGAAATTAATTGGCCTGACGTATCGGATTCTCACTCGAATCCATCATCAGAATTCTTTATCTTCTGAACTGCTACCTGGAACTCGCCTGTTCGCTTCTATCAGCAATTTCGGAACCACTTAATCGTTACCAGCGTGCGAATCCGACACTACATAGACTCGATTATTCGTTGCTGTAAAATGTAGGGAAGCATAAATCGGTGGATGCTGAATGGATTACGCCACGTGGTGCGCGAGGTCAAAAGATGATCAGACGATCCTTGAGTGGTGGAAATGGCGACTAAATTTCAAAAGCTAGCCCACAGTGGTGAAGAGTACTTAAACGCCGTCTTGGCTCCACACGCTTTCCACAACTTCCATATGACTGACAATGGATTGGACCCTAAAGGCTGACATAATGGAGACAATGCCTACGATTTCGGTCAGAAAATGCGTAATAGGGAAAGTATAGGTCATGGCAACTCCTTCTGATCCTTGCCTAAACCAGTAATAATTGGCTGCCATTTGTGGTGTACGTTGAAGTGAGCATGAATTGGCACTGAGGTCTGACTGCCTTTCAGATCGGTCATGCATGCAGCCTGACAATCAAATGTAACCGCTTTGAGTGGGGTCCATATACATGCGAATAAAAGAGATAATAATATTTTGACAGGCTAGGAAGCTCCAGGGACCAGATTAAAAGATCCCCACGGTTTGACGCAAATGCAGGTAGGAAATTAATTGATGGGATCGGAAATAGACAGTATCCGTAAACTCGTTCACGGTGGCTGATGTTCACAGGTCGCCTTTGTGAGGCAAAAATTAAAAAAAGCCAAATCTAGACTTCGAGTTAATGCGCAATCGAAGCTTACAGATTGGACTGATTAAACACGATTTTCGTCTACCGAGATGTGATTGTAGGTCGCTGTTAACTAACAAACTCCGCAATGTGACCAACACAACGATTTGCAAGGATGGCTGTAAGTAGTCTTATCAAAAATTGCATACATTTTCAATTCAGGTCTCTGTCTTAGTGACAGGACTGTCGACGGCTCAATTATCGCAAATAGTGAGCTTCACCACCGTTCCGAGGGCCCAGTGGTGACCCACGCGTGTACTTATAGTGGGGCAGAATCGCATAGAATCCACTGCATTCAGCTTCCGCACCCATCATGTTGGCTTGAAAAAGTTGAGACGGTCGGGGGAGGGGAGGGGGCGAGTGGACGTAGTACCCGGCAAAATCAAACAGTCCATCTACGCGTACTACACACACGACTCAGTCCATAACTCTAAACAGACAGAGGTCTCTGGTCTCACACAGGCGAGTGCGCCCTAAAGGTCTTTTCAGTGAAGAGTCCTGAAGGAGTGCAGTTATTCGGTTAATTGAGCAATCTTCCAAGCTGTGGCTTTTAGTTCACCGTTAAGGCTTCCAAGCGCGTCTGGCTGTTTGTTCGGAAGAGGCTAGCACAAGGTTCGAGGTGGATTGACCTGATTATCTCTCTCTGCAGCCTACCAATGACTTGTCTGAGTGAAGAAGACTGGACATTTTTAATAACTTCGGAACATTTGAAAATTATCAGTTCACATATTTTGCACTTTAAGGTTTGTAGAACCAAAATTGTTATGTCTATAATTAATCTTATTAAGCTTCGTTCATCTCCACCAAATATGAGCCCTCATCTGGACATCTCAAATAATTTCAAATTTTTGGAACACACTGGACGATTACGAATGCGGGAATTTGTGGTGTGACCGGCGGTTGTCTACCGCAGGTCGTTGTGGATGCGCATGTGGCCGAATAGACCCATGCGATGCGTGAAGGTGCGAGGGCAGTGTGGGCAGTGGAGGCGAGTGCGGTGGGTGTAGGTTGGTGCTCCAGGCACTGGTTCGCCAGTCTCTGTGCGATGGATTCGCAAGTGACCGACCAGGCCGATCCGTGAGGTGAAGGTGCGTGGGCAATGTGGGCATGAGAGGTCGGCGGTGTCGGTGTCAGCTGTAGAGGAAGCAGTGGTGTTGGTGGTGGCGGTGGTGGTGGTCGGCGCGTGTGACGGCGGGGCGAGGATGGGTCTGGGCGTGTTGGATGTCGTGGCTGTATCGGAATTGCGGTCAATGCCGCTCTCGTGGATGCGCATGTGGCCGAATAGACCCATGCGATGCGTGAAGGTGCGAGGGCAGTGTGGGCAGTGGAGGCGAGTGCGGCGAGTGTAGGTTGGTGCTCCAGGCACTGGTTCGCCAGACTCTGTGCGATGGATTCGCAAGTGACCGACCAGGCCGATGCGTGAAGTGAAGGTGCGATCGCAGTCAGATCCTACACTTCAACAGCAACCATCCTCTGTCTCACAAACGTAGTTATGTCCGCACTCTATTCCAAAGAGTCGAAACACACTGCAGCACACCAGAAGATAAAAGGGCCGAATGATTGCACCTTGTGAACCTATTTGCAGCCAATGGTTATCCCAGGCATTTCATGGAGAGAAGCAGACGTTGGGCGCCCAGACAACGGCCAAATGAGCAGCAACCCGAAGTCTGGAGGGCCATTCCTTACGTTAAAGGGGTCTCTGAAGCGGTCTCGCGACTGTTACAACCCACCAGAGTAGGCATTGCCCATCGACCACAAGCAACAATTCGACGTCGCCTAATGCAACCTAAGGACCCATTGCCACCCTCTGAAACCTCAGCAGTCATCTACAAAATAAATTGCAATGAGGGCGACTGCAACTATGTGGGCGAAACCGGGCGGAAGTTGCAAACTCGCCTACAAGAACACAAATCGGCCACTCGGAGGTTAGACCCTAACTCTCAACTAGCAACACACGTTGGAGAAACGGGGCATACTTTTGACCTCCAGAGGGCTACCATCTTAGGTCGAGGCAACACAAAACCAGAACGGCTAACTCTCGAGGCGTGGTTCTCCGATGCCCACTCTATCAACAGGCATCTGGACCTTCCTGCAGCTTACAAAGTCCTACGTCATCACAATCGTAGAGCTTAAGACCAAACAACCACACCGGACTTAAGAAGGCCGCACGGAGATGGCCCGACGCTGAGTTTACTCGGTGAGGAAGAAGAAGAACCGCCAGACCGACCGCCCGACTAAAGTCCAATCAGTTCCCCTCGACGGAGTGGTGACTCACAAAGCACACAGGCAAAACGCCCGTCAAACATCTCCCGAGAGGCCGAGGCAGCGAGAGGAGGGAAAAATCGATGAGCATGAGGCCGGTCAACACAACTGACACTTTAAATTAAATTTCTGATCGATGAAGTGCATTGTACGCTTTGACAATGAAGAGCCGACCCAGCTCTTTGAAACGTCAGCACTTAAATAAACCTCTTCCGGAGAGCCTGTCTTCGTCTTCAAATGTTATCCTGCCGACGAAGTGCCGACCAAAAACTCTACCAAACAGCACCTACTTTCAAAAATACTGTGGGCAGTTCTTCATAGCTTTTGTTTACGCCGCGCACATACTTAACCCTTACCTATCTTTTCCCCGACCTTACTTCGAAAAGATACGAAGAAAACGAAGGTTCACCGGCGAAATACTCCCGGCAAAACATTTTTTCAAGAAATAACTTAGTAAATTTTCTTAAATGGACCACGAGCATATTCACGGAGGTTATTGTTGTGGACGCCATTTTTTTGTCTGGCCTTCATGTTTGGTCAAATCCATAGGCATTACCAAAACCTTTATCTGTATAAAAGGAGCTACCGGAAATTCCCTTAAAACACTGTCTTTCTGGAGGTTTACAATTTTGCATGATCGATTGAGAAAACTGACATTTAGATGACGCCCAAAAACCCAGCGGACTTCGGCGTGACCAAAAACTATACAATAATCTTACAGAGAGAAAGATCTTTCATTAAGTCGAATTCCACCGAGGCGCCGAGTTTTTCAGTTGAGTCAATATGAACAAGTTCTGTTAATTATAATTTATATTTCAGGTCACTGGCCGGTTTCCCGACATGTGAAATTACGAACATTTTTATTACTGACGTCAAGTGTTATGCTCTTTCAGTTTTTTAATTTCGGAATGGAGCTTTATAGGCTCAGTCCGAAAGTTGATATGGATATTTGAACCGAAATCCATCAACGTCAGCAGGGTAACTGCGTGATATTCATGAGTTACGAACGAGAAGTCAAAATCATACATGTTGCATACTGACGGCACTGGGCTGGGCCTATGAAGCCTCACTCCGAATGATTTACTCCACGTTGGCGTACTAACTTCTAAGGAGATCAATAAGCTGAAATTTCAAAACCCTGGGGACCCACTAACGAGTCGAACCCCTAGCAGCTGTGTCATGCATGACGCGGCAGGATATCGACGAAACACCTCTCCGAGTGTCTGTGTTGTTGATAAATCACGAAACATGGGAATCATCTTAGTCAACCGCATGTCGAACAATGTAAGAACGTTTTGCGCAAACTGAGGCAAGGACTGCTTTGGTAAACTGAGTCCGGTTTCATCTAAACGGAGCGGTGGGAAATACGAAAAGGCAACCTTATAACATGCACCACTACTGCAAACAAAGTTTACCGTGTGACAGTCATAACGAAAAATTTTAAAACGACTAGGTCAAGCCAGCAAATTTAAGTTAATTATGATTGATGTTTTTTTGGTAGGGCCAGAAACCCGGTTACCGGAGAGCAGCCACCATCAGTGTCACTTCGATGAGTCAAAATACTGGAGCACATGAATTGAAAACAATTTTGCAGAAGCATGCAAGGAGTGCAACGTTGAAAACATCATTAATTTGAACGTTTACAGATAGTGGTTGCTGTGGAGATGATGGAGGTGTAAGTGCTCTTTGGTACTAACTCGAGACATAAAAAGAAAATTGACGAGGAAAAGAGGTCCGCACACGGATTCTTAGAAAAGCATACTTAGATTGATGGAATAAAACGTACCGGCGTTTTTAAGCAAATTAACTTTGCGTAGCAGACGTTAT
>CACRXP010000647.1:0-10133 GCA_902702965.1 Spirometra erinaceieuropaei
CTATGAGCATCTTTTCACGGTTTTTGCCGACCGCTGGTTGCCCTATCTGCCAGCAATCGTAAATGGCCTTTTGGTAGGTTTATTGTCGCCGTTACTTCGACTCAGGCTGATGCGCTATGACAAATCCCCAACGACAACCTGACCCTTTTGCCAATCATACCAAAACCTGCTGCAGACGCCCCATTCGTCGGTACGCTAGTCCTCGTGCTCAGCATGCCTGGCTGTGTGTATCCTTCCTGAAGAGAAATGACCCTTGCAGGGACTGTGTTCAGTTAGAAAGAGCCGTACGGCATCTGTCTCCACTCTCTTCACCCTCCCAACTTAGTCGTCGGGTTACAGGACTATGACTGCGAACTGAGCACAATGGCTCACGCACACAGCATTCGCGCCAGTCTACGCATGCCACATAACCGGAACTAGCTCCTACTTCTCCTCCTCCAAACCCAATCAGATCCTCCCTAAGCGGATATTCATCCTCACAGAGTCGCTGTGAGAGCGTGACTTCCGGTCTCAATAATAGACCTTTCGTGCCACTGTACAGTGGGGGTCCACACAATGTGGGATGGAAGACATATCAAGATTGCACGAGCCACCCAGGAAAGACGACTGAGGGGATTTGAATACGTTCTTCGTCGTCCCCCTCAGGAGCTCAGTGTTACTGCCCCTGATCCGGCACCGTTACTCCGTTGGAGGCGTCGAAGAGGGGCTCAACTCAAAACCAGTTCGTCAAGACATGGAGGTGGTTCTTGAACCTTCGGTATTCGGTCTCCGTCGTTGGCGAAGAGAATGGGTTGAGCTGTCCAGATCTGCTGCCGCGGATCGTCTTGCGTGGAGAGGTACAGTCCGTGACATCAGCGAGGCCGGCTAGATCAGGCATGATCGCAGCCGCATCAAGGACAAGTACAAGATTGGGTGTGGCGATTGAAAAGGCATGCTCCCGATCTGCGTTTGTCGCGAAACGTTGCTAATTGCACTCCACAATAGAGATAGAATTCATCCAGAAAGCCCACCTATTATGGAACATAAGCCGCGTCTTAGACCTGCTACCTCTTTATAGACGAAACGCGCGCCTTTGTTTCCCCACCGAGAGTACCATAGAGGAAAGCAGCTTCGAAGTCTGGGGTTGCATTGCACGCACAAATGCTTGGCCATGGTCTCAAATAGAGAAGAGTGACCCAGGCGCATTTTAGTCCTTACTGGCAGGCATAGAAACCTGACAATCTATGCACCCTGGTTTGTGGATATTTCTCTGCGCGTCTCTCAATTCACTTACAGTGATTAAGCTCGGAAAAGTCGCTATCTCGTTAGTATCTACCAAAAAACACACGAGGGAACCCATTGATGGACCGAACCCCTCACAGCTGTATCATGCGACAGCAGGATATCGGTAGAACACACATGTCTGCGCTATTGGCTAACAGCCGTGTTGCCAGTATGATAAACCATGCAAAGTGGGCATGCATTTCAAATCGGCCTTAAATGCAGAAGTGGTTAGTCCAAGGTGCACTACTTGCGGTCGCCTACTTGAAAGATTCCGCCCTCTTGAAATGTGCAAATTTTAAAGAGTTGAACACGTCGGCAGTAAACAACTTCAGTAATCCCTACCTTTCCTAACGCACACCATGCCTTTCTGTGTGATCGTATATTTCCAGAGTCATTGAGTGCGCGTGTTCACTAAAATCACGAAAAATCACCCTAACAAGCTTCGAATTCTAGACGAATGTAGAACCAATGGAATGCATTGTATGCAAACCCTGGAAGCTTTTAGGAATAATACTTGATGCGTATTCGGGGAAAACTCTCGAGGATGTCTCTGAAGCACGAAAAATGAAAATTTTAGTAAAGGTAGGACCCGGGGATATAGACTCCCTGGTAATATTTGGTTATGCAGTCGCACCTGATGGACACAACACTGTAGAGGTTAAGGTTAGGGGGTAGGGCAACTATTTCTCAACCACTCAAAGTTCAACCGCGCATTCCCAATAGTTTTTATTTTGCATACAGTGAGTGACCGATCTCATGAAATATTGGCCGAAATTCTAGGATTCGTTTTCGAGTAGGAAGGATTACTTAGGTAAGGTTGTAATGCTGATTATCGTGCCGCATACTCCTATAATATTGCGGACTCGGTAGGTTTTCGGCTTTTGAATGCACTTCTTTTCGATCTCCTAAAGAAACCGCACTGGGTAAAAAAAAGAGTATTTAAATAGCATACATTTTTCACATTGATTTTCGGTGGTGTTATGAATCCAAATATATTTCATAAAAACACTAACGAAAATATGGGTTCTTTTACTCGCTTGGTAGATAATCGCGTCAGCTTCACGTTTTATACTTGAAGAAAGAGTATAATTAGGTTTTAAAAGAGTTTTCTAATTCTTGAATAGTTCGGTGCATGCTTTCCGCCTAAGAAAAATCATATATTCATCTATACCTTCAAAAAGATACCATATGGAGTTAATAATATTTTGCAATGGATGCGGACTACGTTGTACATTTCATGAGGAGCATTGGAAAACGGGCAGGTACGATGCAGTATGAATGGGCATTGCACGGTCTTAAAACATCTCATAATTAGAAACTTTTTAAAAACCTAATTATGCTCCTTCTTCAAGTATAAAACGTGAAGCTGACGCGATTATCTGCCAAGCGAGTAAAAGAACCCATATTTTCGTTAGTGTTTTTGCGAAATATATTTGGATTCATAACACCACCGAAAATCAATGTGAAAAATGCATGCTATTTAAATACTCTTTTTTTACCCAGTGCGGTTTCTTTAGGAGATCGGAAAGAAGTGCATTCAAAAGCCGAAAACCTACCGAGTCCGAAATATAGGAGTATGCGGCCCGATAATCAGTATTACAACCTTACCTAAGTACTCCTTCCTACTCGAAAACGAATCCTAGAATTTCGGCCAATATTTCATGAGATCGGTCATTCACTGTACAATTACTTGACCTCGTCGCCAGTGCGTTCCCCAGCCCCACCTGTAAAACTCCCTATTACCACCGGTCCCGTATTACAGGTGGCTGGGATTTGTTTACCTCGGGCGAAGCTACATGCCCATATCTGACCGACTCCCGCAATGCAAGTGACCTTGCGCTAAATTCCCGGGGGGGAGTGGCTGGTGTTAGTGTTAGGAGGGTGACGACAAGGATTAGTGTTGGGAGAGTTTAGGATATGGGACAGGGTTAGGACGGCTAGTTTCGGGATCAGGGTTAACGTAAGGACACTGGAATAGGTGCCCCCTGGACTTTATCACAATGGCAGCTGTAATGCGTGGGGTCCATCTACACTTCCGTGTCCGACTCTAAGTAATTCAGCCAAAAAGGATCATTCTAAATCCTTTCTATTAAAAACAGTCTTCTTTACCTAAGCGTCGCCCAGCAATGAACATACTTTGGTGACGGTCTCGTGGAGGGCAATTGTCTTTGGTAGCTGGCACGCTTGCATGTTGTGGTGTATAAATTGCCCCTAGACTACGTTCGAATCTTATATGCCTAACATCTCGTTCTGAAAACTTTGTCAGAAGTTTCATGCAATATTTCGTGAAAATTCGCGCATACAACAGTTGCCGGAAAGGATTAGCGAACGCTCTCTGTCGACGACGACGAAGGGTAACTATCTCGACAGAAAATCGCGAACTGTTGCGACCCTCGCCCCACTCGGTGTCCTCGAATCGGGGTCTGTTTTAATCGCTGGAGTTAGGCATTGCTGCATGGCAGTACAAATTCGAACTCCAGACAGCCCCTGCTTGATGCGACATGTCAGTCAGTATGAACTCTCACTGCCAGTCTCCCATGATCTTGAAGGAGTTTTCTATGGGATCGTACTTGTACAAAAGGCCTCATTTTATCATGCTACTTTCATCACTTTCTTCCTACCGCCTCCGAATTGTTTTGAATTTTTTAGGTTTGGCTGGTTTGGACTGAAGCCGGAGATACCGACAAATGTGTGGATGAACTATGCTGGAGTTCTCCTAGCTACTATAAGGTAGGTCTGGCCTACGTGGAACCTCAGCGCTTTCTATCCCCTGATCGCGTCCCCTTGAGTGCCCCTTAGTTTCGTACATTAATGCCATGCTACTTGCCCGCCATCTCACGTCCAGTTTTTTGGCCTAGTGCAATATTTAATTTTGACCCAACTGTGAAAAACTCGGTGCCTCGGTGGGATTCAAACCCACGACAGCAAGGGGAGGCTTTAGTACAGCCAACGCTCTAATCCTCTGAGCTACGAGACCCCACCGGGCGACACGAGTTTAATCACATTTGGGTCAAGTTTACCCGCCCAACCTACTGCAACGTCTGTACGAACCACATTTGATACTGTAAACTGACTGCCTAAGCAGGATTTTCTAAGCAATACATCTAGAATCCACGAGACGATGACGCGTCTTCCTGCAGCTACGCTGTCTATTAGCGGGCAAGCTCCGTCTTCCACGGATCCCCTCAGAAACTGACCCAAAACGCCTGTTCAGCGGCAAAGCTAAGGATGGCAACTCTCTCCCCCCGGAGAATTGCACCTGTTAGCGCCACTCCTTGTGCAGTTAGCAGTATTGGATGCACTTGGTCATGACCCTCTTAACGCCTAATGCTGTGGGCGTGGTGTGTGTGCTCGCATGGCTTGCTGAGATTACCGTCACCGATTTTCTGCGAGGCAGGGTCATCATCGCTCACGCGTCTTCAATGCAGGCAGGACAAACCTGTCCGTGCGTGTCATCATGTGTGCGTGTGTGTCCTTGTGCTTTTGCGCGAGCGTCAGGCATGGATTGATGGTCGGCGCATTGTTTCTGTTGGTGGTGCCTTCGGTAAGGTGATTGATGGGCAGAAGCTTAGTGCTTTCAAAAACGAGGCTCGTTAAACGGCGTGGTCAGGCAGACTGCCCACGATAGCACTGACTACCCAACAGTGTTTACTGTCAAACTCGTCTCCGAAAGACTGACCAGACCCCCTCTCACCATAGAGAAGGACTTTTTTTATCAGCCTGTCCTTTTACGATGGCTTGCTTAGTAGGGCAATAAGGAGATGCTCCGCTTGGGCTTTTCGTTTGTTCAAAAGCATGACCCACATTGGACGATATGCGGACAATAACTACCTTCACTCACGCACATTTTACAGGCACCGACAACTGTTTTGGGGCGTACGAGGTTGTTCTTATTGTCACTAAAATGCCTCCGATACGTCAGTTAGCGTAGGGCCAACTACCAAGCGCGGAGCGAAAGTTTTCGGTCCACTAAACCCTTGCCTCTAGAACCCATCTTGAACCCTGGAGTTGCCATATCAGCGAATCTGAGACTTGAAAAGTTTCAGGTGATTGCTGGAGTACATTTATTTACTCTCGGGCTTTTCAGACGGTTAATCCTGTCGTGCCCAAAGTCGATGACCGTAAACGCACACAAAGTAACATCTGTTTACAAGATGACCGAACCAGACCGCTGTTTTCATGTGATTCACTTAACAGCCGCTTCAACTGTTGGTGGGCAGGACTGGGTCCGCCGCGCAACCATTGACATACTGGCGCTACTGTGCCGACTGCGTTGACTAACAGTTGAGGCGGTGTTTGGTAATTGCACCTGCGTGCGGTGGCTTGTTTAACGCCACCGCCGCCGAGCGCCAATTGTTGCTTTATTGCGCTTTTGAAGTTGTCCTTTAACCGGACTGCTAATTTTTCTCTTCTTCATTTCCCCATTGTTCTTATCCGCCTTGAGACAGTAACCTGGGCCCTTGGTTAGCCGGAACCGAACTTCCTGTATTCATTCTTGCTACTTAGTGACGCCGTTTATCGACCACGCCTGAGCGCTTTTGAAGGAAATAGGGGTCTCGTAGTAACTGCCTGATTCAACGACAGTGATGTCAGTACCTTTTGCTCATGTTGAACCGGGTTGTTTGGGGATTTTTCCTAAATAGTTAATCTATTTCACAGCAAAAGCGCACTCCCTCTAGCATTTGTGAATGTGGAGCCGGTGGGGGCTGCGATGGTCGTTTTTTGGGGAGTTTTCCCTGAATATTTGGTCCATTTCACAGCAAAAGTGCATCCCCTCTTTACTCTGTCCCTCTATAGCATTTGTGAATGTGCAGCCGGTGGGGGCTGCGGTGGGGGTTGTGACATAAATCCGACGCACCGACTGATCTATGCTGCACTCGATGATCAGGCTTTAAGGGTGGACAGAGGTTCTTTTAGTGCCTCTATCAAGACTCCTTACACCACTAAAATTGACCGTATGCCCTTTTTTCTCCAATATGCGTGTGCGTGCCTTGTCGGTCCATTATGTTCGCATCCAGTGGAAATCGGTTTACAATAACTGCTCAAAATCGTCAGTCCTTCGCGTTGCGCCCCCCCCCTCATCGAATGAAATTTCCTCTTCCAACTAAATTCCGCAGTATTCGAAAGGCCGGTGATCCTATTGTGACCATCCGTTCGGAGCATAACATAAGATGCCGCTATATTGACCTGACCACCTACTGTCAAAGACATGTACAGTAAGTGGGCTAACTCATGAAATGTCAACCGAAATTCCGAAATGCGTTTTCTTTTCGAAGGGATTACTTAAGTAGGGTTTTAAAACTAACCATCGTACAGCATAATTCCATAATACTTCAGTTGCCTCATGATGCCGGCTTTTGAGCGAACTTCTTTCCGGCTGCATGCAAAACTATACTTTGTAAAAAAGGACTACTTAAGTAGCATGCACTTTTATCAGTGATTTTCGATGCCTTAAAAATGCAATTATATTTCACGGAAGACGTGCGTAAAAATATTCATTCTCTTGCTCATTTGATGTAAAATGACGTCTTCCAATTTTATAATAGAAGAAATTGTATAATTCACTTTTCAAAAACTTTTCCAATTCCTGAATAATTTTGAACCCGATCAGTTGTTACACTTGCATTCAGGATTCCCGAAATACAAGCCGTATATTTTTGGCGTACGGAAAGCCATGTGGGGCTCCTAGAATTTAGCAGTGGATTTGAGCCATATTGTTAAGTTTACAAGCCACATAGGTAAATGCAGGGACATGACGCTTTATGAACGGCCATTTCACGGCATCAAAAAATCTCACGGTTGGAAACTTTTTAAAACCCAATAATACCCTTCCTTCGAGTATAAAATTGGAAGATGACGTCGTTTTCTGTCCAATGAGCAAAAGAATGAGTATTTTTATGCACGTTTTCCATGAAATATAGTTGAATTTTTAAGGGCATCGAAAAGCGATGCGAAAAATGCATGCTACCTAAGTAGCCAATTTTTACAAAGTATAGTTTTTGGATGCAGCCGGAAAGAAGTTCGTTCGAAAGCCGACATCCTGAAGTAACTGCAGTATTATGGAATTATTCTGTACGATGATTAGCTTTACAACCCTACTTTCCGGAACGAAGGCTTTATTAGTCCGTGGTGTTAGTTTCATACTCGAATTCATCTACGGCGCGCGTTTAGAAGCACTTCAGTGGACGGGAAAATAAAGTTGCAGAAGTGGCAATACTTTCGGTGGTATTTGTCGTGCACAGCTTTCGGTGCAATTTTGTTTGCGGCCGGGCAGGAAAACCAGACAAAGGACCGGACCCGAGAACGCCTCCTAGGCCCTCGGTCGTCTTGTCAGCCCACTCTATGTCGGGGTTGCAGGCAGGATGGAGTCAACTATGCGACGCCGTATTCATGAGCCTAGAGGCCCTCTGCGGTGACAACAAACGTCCAGGGATCTAGTGAAGTTGCGGGAAAAGCAACCATGTGGGGAAGTGGAAAGGTATCATTAGACGCGAGTAGCTGAACACGCATCAGCGGGAGCGGGGAATAACGACTACTTGTAAGTCACAGCTCACTGTAAATGGCCACACCACAGTTATTTTCGGCGAGGCCGAGGTCCCAGCAACTGCGCGAGTCGCCAGCTGCTCGAGTCATGCATATCTAGCCCTTAATCGACCAATAAGCTTAGTGACCTCCCTTTATGCTAATTGGCCTTAAGACAGTCTGGCTTGAGTAATTACTCACTCGGAGGCGAGGATAAATACTGCTGTGGGGCTGCTACTCAGTCGCCATATGACTGAATCATGATCACGTCGATTACTAACATCAATACCTACCGAGCTACTTTTGCGTTTCCTAGTCACGCCTGTGAACATCGCTCGTCAGTCAGCAACCCAAACGCGGTCTGTTAATCGGTGGGCTTGTGGCGGCATCGCATTGTCCTTAAAACGGGCAGCGCGGTAGATGCGCTGGAACAACACAGGGGGTACATGGGACTTCGGCAGGCGTTATCGGGAATGCACACGCATAACTAATGCCAACATTGGGGTGTGGTAGAAAGCCCTGCGGCAGACCCATGCCGCGCCAATTGGATCCGTGTCGTCCGCTCCTTTTTCTTGGTATATAAAATCCTGATCAGTGTCTATTGCGAACCATGGGGTGTGGTTGTACGCCTAAGTGTGAGTTTTCGCCGCATCAGCCACCTGCATCCTCTCTCCCCTCCAGTCTTCTTGACTCTGTCATAACACCGAGTCCAGGTGGGGGGAGGAGGGGAGGGTGCGATAGACGCTTCGCAAGTCTGCCACCACTTAAGATTAACTCACGCCCAATTCAGCATCCCTGCTTTGGAGCACGCGGTGGACATAGCCGATCATGACGGTCGAACTTTCGTGTCGTGTGCACGTGGGTATATGTTCGTTTTTTTGTTGAGTACCGCAATAGAACAATGTAAAGTACACAGGAACGTTGACAAATCGGAAAAGATGATTATGGACGGCAACCTTTACGTGCTTCCTCGCTAAACCATGGTGCCGTAAGCGCATCCTATAACTACGGCAAAACTCTCCGTCGCACCATCCACCCCCTGTTCTTCCTCTCTGGCTATAGGTTGCGCAGTATGAGTCCTGAACGTTAGACTGTCACAGACCTTGTTCCGGAGACTGCATAAACGTTTTCACGTAGTCGGTACTACGCAACCTGATAAAATTTGCTGCGGAGCGGACTCAGACAACTGAGCTCTCTCATTATGCTTTCAAGTACTTTGCCTCTTAGATACCACCAACTGAGGGAGATTGGTACTTCCAGCTCGTCTTGCGAAAAGCATCCGTTTGGCTACGTCTTGCCTAAATGATAGTGCAAACGTCCACTTTCACGTCAACCTTTCTTTAGACGTTAGTTTTCCATCCACATCCCAGGTTTTTTTGCATGTATACATATGGAATGAGCTGAAACATGTAAAAGCAGACTGCATACTCCGGCTGAAGGATTATTGCACGTTTACTTTATCCTCATGGTCCGTTTTATCCATCAAGATTTTCCTTCAAATTTCCGCCCCTATCCTAGCGCGGTTATGTACGTTTTCATTAAACCCTCGACTGCCGAGTCTACCCCCTCGACTCGCACTGTGGTTGCAGAGGGCGAAACTGATGTCCTTCTCGAACAGTCGACCGAGCAGAGTGAGCAACTGGAAGCCCAGATGAAAAGAGTCCTCCGAAGGCAGAGATGCGTGTAAGTTCTTATCATGCTCGATATTGTAATCGCAGTTCCTTGGTGTCGCGCTTAAACCGACCCAGCTCGCAGTGCCTCAATAAAAAAAAGTGGTATACCACTTTCAGGTTTAATTGCCTCTCCCCTAACTAAGTCGGTGAATGCTACTAGACAGGGTTGCTGGCTCCTCTTCTAGTGGAGCTGTACTGAGTACGTGAAACGTCTTCACTGATCCTTCTTGCCAAGTAATCCGTTCAATCAGAAGACTAAATACTCCTACGTTTGGAAGAAAGAAGAGTTCTTCGGGAGTAGACGACTGAAGACAGGAGCCTGTGGCGGCAGTTATTTCAGTCCTATCCTTCCCCTTTCCAGCCGGCCATACTCCCCCCTACCCTGCCCCCCCTCCCCCACCCAAATAACGCCTGCGATCGGACCGGCCTATCCGCATTCACGGAGAGCATTGGTCCACAAATGAGATCAAACCGGTGACCCAGCAATACTCATTTCGCCAGTGCCTCCCCATCAGTTCGTTTGTAGCATAGTAAATGAAGTGTCTGTTTACACTGAAGGGTGCGCAACTCCATCTAATTAGTGCCGCCGGGGGCGTAAATTAATGCCTTCATCTGACGCTGCTGCCACTCAACCAGGTCATCCTAAAATGCTGGAGCTTGTTTGCAGATAAAGGC
>CACRXP010000647.1:18179-34979 GCA_902702965.1 Spirometra erinaceieuropaei
AGTTTTGAAACTGCAGCTTTTAAATTTCCTCAGAATATCGGCGAAACACTTGTCTGGGCTTTTAGCTAGCACCTATGCCGTCAAGTATAATGTATTGTACAACCTACGTATTACGGGCTGCCTGTTGGCATTTTATTAATATTACCCGGTTAATCCGCCGTGGCTGATGGACTCCGACTCAGATACTCATGTCAAATTTAAATCTAGGTCTATTGGTCTCAAGTAGACCTAGCGATTAATTCCTGAGGAAGTTAGAAATCTGCAACTTTCCTGTTACATTAAGTCTTTTTGGGTTTCCGACTGACGGACTGTATTTCGGGAGCTTTTAAATATTGGGGCCGATCCCATCGTTAATATCACCGTGTTTATAGGGAATTGCAGAATAGTTAAAGGATGCTGCCCTGAGCATTGGAAGTGGGGACTTACTGCTAACGCATCCATCTGTGTCATTGAACGTGCGTCCTCGTAAAGAGCCGTTGCGCAAAATTCATGGAATTCTCAGTACCAGTAGCAAGACTCTCCAAACATTCTGACTTGTGCTGACCAAAATACGAAAAGCAGGCTATCTTTGGTTGCAATTAAATTAGAGGTCGACTCTGCTTTTTCGCGTGAATTTGTGTGGGACACTGAAAATACCATTTTTAATTAAACATACTCAGTCTACTGGGTGTGGTGAACGTTAGTATGATCCGTTCCGCCTTTGAGGTCACGCATGCAGCAACATAGCCAGGAGTAGCCGGTAGTAACAAAGTGTTAGGTAAAAGTAAAGAGGACTGGAATGACCATTTGTGACCCACTGGTGGTCTTCAGCTAGTCATCTTTGAAGCCGGTGTCTAGAGGGCCCGGTATTTGGACTCACGATCGATATTTAATTAGACTGAATAACCCGCCACTTGAGCCACTAGCGGACTGTCTTTGTTTGTCGACCGTGACCAGGACCATTTAAAATCAAACCCACGAGGAATCCGCCAATCTGGCATAGCTGCAGAATAAAATGCGAACAAAGTCAATGACACGTTTTCTTCTCTTCTTGCTTGTTTGAAAGGACCTGTACTGTAAATAACAAGCAAACTCTTCCGGCAATTCATGCTGACTGTTGCCTGTACGTATTACCGGCTCCTCCAGCCGATATCCCTAGCAAGGAGATAGCTATAAATAATCGCAATCGACAGTACAACAGGTCCGCGGCGCAGCGCCAGAGCGTTGGACTTGAAAAACGCTCAATGGGCAAAAAGTGAGCATCGCCCTATCGATCGTTTTTGGAGTCTTCACAGTCCCATTGTGGAGAAGACGCCAAACCGGAATCCGTTGTTAACAGAAGAAAATTGTCCTTTACACGAATAAGTGGTAAACATTGAACATCATGTTGTCAAAGGAATTGTCCGGTCACCCAAATGTAGCGCCTCATTGACAATTCATATTGTTAAATCCGTGGTAGCGGCTTTCTAATTCAACTTTTTATGTACTCCGCAGTAATCGCGGGGTGAACCCACAATGGGCTGGGCTAGCCCAGCGCGGAGGTCAGGTTTGCTCACGACACGTGTTAATCAGGCCGCGCTGAGTCCCCGCGAAACCATAACTACCGCCATACCTGGGAGGCACCTGGCGGCAGGCGTGGACGCAGGTCTTCACGCCGCGCCAGTCATTGCGTCCAATCCCATCGCCAGCCGACTGACAGGCTTGGATAACCGACTGGTGCATGGGAGAGTGCCGGGGAGGGGGCCGTCACCGCGGTATATCACCGCATTCCTCACTAAAATGAATCTGGCGCGCCTAAAGCACATCACGATACGAGATTAAAAGTTTGCCAACTGATGGGGTAACTCAGTCTTCCTCAACGCTGAGAGTCAGGCTCAGTGGCCCCTTCTTGGTGTGGCACCCTCACTCTAGTTAGATCTCAGCTGCCACCGGGAAAGTCCGCTGCATGCTGCGGAAACAAGATCGCGTGTGGCACGCGTAGACTGGCCGTTTGGCTTTTTCAGCCACTGTGTCCGCGTCTAACTCCGGTTGTCTTGAAATCTTCTCGTCATTGGAGCCAGGCGAGTGTGTAAGGAGAGGAGTGTGATAGGTGCTGCGCAAGTCTGCCTCACTCTAAACTAATTCACGTGCAGGTCACAGTCCGGCGTCCACTTCGTGGACGTCGTCGCTTCCAACGGTCGAACTGTCGTGAGTATGATATGACTCAGAACCTCCTAAAGTGGTCTGTTCTATCCCGTCTCCGAAAGTGGAATCCACAACCCACAATATGTTCCGTGCCGAATTACATCATGCCTTATTGCGCAAATTCCAGCTCAAACTTCCTCAGATGATCCCCTTCGGGCCATTGATGGCAATTGTGCGGTAATTAAGCCCGCAGACAAACGCGCACAGGGAATTTTGTGGTCTTGTCCCCTAATCTCAAAAGGTCCTGCAATTAACTATCGGTTACGATGGGACGTGCGAGGGCATCTTGTTTTTGTAATCGGTGACCATTCCTGTCAAATGCAGGAAACAGTGTGGTTGTCGTTTTTGACTTATTTCTCATCATAAACCAGTTGTATTCCAACATCAGACCCCTCGTTAACTAAGATCTGAACTCGATTCCTCTGGTCCTCGAGGATTCGAGTCAACTGCTCCAGGCGGTCCTTCGAAGACTCCGGACTGAATCATCAATGCAAATCCCAGTCGTCCATCTCTCCCTCCCCTCCAGCAGGACGCCCCGTTTAGCGCCGCTGTCATTTGATCCTTTTCTGTCTCATACCAACTCCTCCATAGCCAGGCCGACAAATTTAAGAGTCTCAGAAACCTATGCCTTTACGTCTGGAGACAACCTGCCAATCGCATCACTGCAAAGGAAAATGTGTGTGAGAGAGAGAGAGAGAGGACCAGTTGACCAATCAGGTTGTCCTACTGTACGGCTAGACACTGCCGTGCCGGCTGTGGGAACGAGAGGGACACGCCAGTATGCCTGCTGGCACATACATTTGCGGAATATTCAGCATTCGTCGGTCTGCGCTTTGTCTACTTTGAATGTCCTAAACCACTACAAAGGGATGATTTCAAACGGCAAAAGACGCGTTGTTTTTAAAAACAACATCTCGTAGCGACCGTTACCTTTTCTGTTACAGCAAGTTTATCGCGTT
This sequence comes from Spirometra erinaceieuropaei, assembly GCA_902702965.1. Taxonomy (NCBI): domain Eukaryota; kingdom Metazoa; phylum Platyhelminthes; class Cestoda; order Diphyllobothriidea; family Diphyllobothriidae; genus Spirometra; species Spirometra erinaceieuropaei. Next base: position 21,302 of record CACRXP010000647.1, read on the forward strand.
TCGCATGAGGTCGCGTGGTTGATATTTCCTCTTTGTCAAGCGCAAGACCGTGGCAAACGGTCCCCTTAGATTTGCTTACTTCTGATGGCGCCAGTTTTTAATTTGCGGAATATTCAGCATTCGTCGATCTGCCTTTTGTCTACTTCGAATGCCTTAAACCACTACAAAGGGATGATTTCAAACGGCTCCGTTTCAATCCCGGCGTGTGGGCCACCTCGCATATCATTTTGCTTTTCAACAGTTCCCTCAGGTTCAAGCTTGACATTGGACTACTTCACAAGTAGCCTTTTAAAATACCTGTTTAGGGTTTTAAAGAATTGATGCACATCTTGTGATTTCACAGTGGTACTTTCCCACTTTATTATCCGCCTGACTGGCTGTCCTCTCTTTTTTCTAGGGATTGACTATATTGGCGCAACTGGAGTGGGTACCCTGCTCGCCTCCACCATATACTTCGTCATCTACGGTTTTTGCGCTTTAAACTCACCGCAGATTCCTTCCAACAGTATGATCCTGCCTGCCCTACTCACCGGACTTTTATGGACAACAGGCCAGTGTTGCTGGCTGGTCGCAAACGAGGCATTGCAGGCCTCCATCACCTTCCCTATTGCCACCACCGCACCCGCAGCCATAGTCGCTCTCATCGGTACAATCTTCTATCGTGAAGTACGGGTGAGCTCCTCTAGCGGATAATACACTTTATTCTTGGGTTAAAATCGTCCTCGTGGCAACGGCTCCTACTCACTACCGCATATGTCGCTGACGAGGAGATAATGGCTGTGTATTTTGAGCAGTGTCAAATATTTGCGCTCCCTTTTGTCGCTGAATTACCACCTAATGCCCTCCTCTCCCCTCTCTTATTCTAGGGTCTCAAAAACTACGGCATTTTGGCCGCGGCTTTGTGTATAACCGTCGCTGGGGCACTTTTGACCGGTTTTTCAAAATGAAATCGCGCGTACACCAGCTCTTCTGCAGAACGACGTGCCTGCTACCGCATCCCCCCCCCCATTTTTGGCACCTTCCTCTGGATTAACGGCGGCTCTATTTAGGACTTATCAGCGTTCTCTTTGCAAACTAACTACTATTATTTCTAATGTAAAAAGAAACTGACGCATTTCTACCCAGTCTTGTCAGAACATGTGAAAAATCAAAAAGTACTGTTCTGCACCCTGTCCGCTCAACTATCTCTCCTTGCGGTTTGCGAGGTCAGAGCGAGAAGATAGAGATTACCTGCAACTCTGTGACTACTGACGCCTAGGTTAGGTTCACAATTTAGAAACCAAACTACTTGTACGGGAAATCGGATCACTACTAAATGCTTAGAAGGTAAAAAAACAAGGGACCTGATGCATCAACAGGTGTAACGTCCGTTCCGAAAGGACTACTAGGGGACAGAGGATTGTTACCTGTTGTGAACAGTTTTCTCGTCTTCACAGCCTAAGAGTTAACTTGAGGTTCTGAACTCGGAGCACTCAACATTCTTCGCATCAGAACTGGACAGTAAGCGTGAAGAGCACAGGCATATTCCGATGGGGAAGTTTATTATAACAGAGAATATAAGCGTGTTTAAACGTCGGTAGCAAACAGATAACGAGTTGTTCTCAGGAACTAGCGAAAAGACCTACTGATGAAAGAGTATGTACATGCATTAGATTATAGGGTTAACTCTGCAAACACGGAAGTTGGAAAACGAAAAGTAACAGCGATGAACGAGAGAAGGAACACAAAACAGACGTAGATGAGACTTATCAGGTATATTGGTCTGCGATCCTGTTGGGGTCCTTGTGTCGAACTTAGTGCGGGATTTTCTCCAAGACGAGTTGTCGCATATTTATCAAAACAGGGTCGGAACCCCATGCTCTGCTTGGGCTGTTACAAAGTAACCCTAAATCTATGCATGTGCACCGTTTCTACCCGCCACTGAAGTGGACTCATCAGGGAGGTGAAGACTGTTCTTCCTCTCCCCCTTTGCCTTTCATCACTGGCGTACCTTTCGCGCTATATCCCTGCTACGCTTGTCTCGATAATTTTGTAGGGTTTTTCAGCAAAGAGCGGTGCACTAAATGCAGCCAGCCTGCTATTTTGGCGCATACTTTCGGCTTTCCAAATTATTATACGATAGTAGTATTAGCAGCAGCAGCAGCAGCAGCAGCAGCAGCAGCAGCAGCAGCAGCAGCAGCAGCAGTAGTAGTAGTAGTAGTAGTAGTAGTAGTAGTAGTAGTAGTAGTAGTAGTAGTAGTAGTAGTAGTAGTAGTAGTAGTAGTAGTAGGGGAAAGGAGGGTGAAGTTAGTGTGCAGTGTGGTTGTCAGCCTCCATTCAGGTCATCAGATCTGCTAGGTTATTTTTGCTGTTATATAAGGCGAAAGAGACGCCGTGTTAGATCCGGCATTTCGGTTCCGCCTCTACAAAATGGCCGGAATAGGAGTTACCTTTGTCTCTTCTTAGGCAACCGTCATCAGCCGGCAACGTCGTATTTTCTGTGACGGTAGACAAAGGGTTCTCAGATTAGAATGCGGTATCTTCGGACTCTGCGCGTTTAAATGTTAGCAAACAATAGGGCTTTTCTGTCGAATTTGAGCACTAACTCGGTTGCAAATCACGATTTATGTGACCACCTCGGCAGGTATCGACTTCTCCAGGGGTTGTGGGGCAAAGGAAAAGTAGGTCAGTTTTTCTTTTTGCGGTAGCTGTCTTAATTGGCCACTGCTGTTGTCAAGGTCGGTGAAGGCCTGAGTGATTTATGTAAAAGAAATATCATCCAGTTCGATGCTATGCTCACGGGCTTCACTATCGGAAGAAAGGACTCCCCCTATCGTGCTTGAAAAGTGCTGACTGCGCCATAAATGGGTGACGCAGTGGAAGTTAGCCACATTAGTCTGTTTGAAAACTTATTCTTTCAGCCTGGTCTCGAACGCCGTCGTGACGTCGGCTCTCCGGTTCCCTAATCTAACGGATTCCTACATCATGACAATCAAGTGAAAAGTGGACAGATTAAATAAAGGAGTGAGGATGTTGGCCCCCACATACTCTTCGATGTTCGAGATGGAAAAACCAAACGACGACTAACTGCACTTAGTTGTGATTCGAGGGAAAATTCTGTTCATAACTATGTTTGCGGCTGACAAAAACAGGTACAGCATGCACGCACCAGGAATCTGTTTGCCTGGACTGAGGAGCCCGTGTTACTGCATTCTGACATCAAGTGCATTTCAAACTCTCGTATGTTCTCAGTCAGGAATAAACTATATAAGAAGAATGGTGACTCTCCAACAGTGATAAGCAAGGATTTTTATAATCGTTTTCACTGTTGGCCAGATCTCTTTTCGTTATGGTGGGCCTCTAAGGTCGCCTACTTCGCTCCATCTCAAAAAAATAATAATTTCTACTGTCTGTTTGTAAGTAACAAAGGTATACCACTATTAGAAATGATGAGGTTAAGTTGGACACCTGCGACAGTAATTTATCATTCAGAGCCCTTTACCTGATTCCAGAGTCCACCGTCAGAGGTATGCGCGAGAAAACAAAACAACTAGCTTGAAGGGGAATACTAGTTAACCAAACTACGTCGTTGATCTCTGAGACCGGCTGGACCGATAACTATGCTCCCAACCTGCGTCCTTGAGTCCCACTGCGTAGGGCTTGTTAGGAAAGGCGGAACCTGGTGTATTTGTCGGTTGAACAATGACTAAATTTCCATACCTCGGCCAATCCTCGCGCGTCTAGGTGGTGACGTGATTTCGCTATAAACTCTAAGTGACTTCAAGTTCTACAGGGTTTACCGTCGAAATACCGAGGTACTTTATATGCCATTCCCTCACCATTTGACCTATGCAATTCTAAAGGCAGTCAGAACATGGAGTACGTTAGATAACACCCTGTTTCCTATTGGTTCGCTACTGGTCTGCAAGGTCTGACTACATACTGCGGCCACAAATTTGTGTGCGATGTTAATCTTCAAGGTGAGGACAATGCATAATGGGCTACCTGGGAAGCGCCTAGCTTAAGAAGACGCGTGTAATATTTAGATATCTGCGTCGTTGTTGTTGTAAAAAAGAACAGACTGCGTCAAGTTTGCTGGTATATGAGGCTGAAGGTTCGGATAAGCCGTTAGTTCAAAACTGCCTCTGAGATTAACGAGTTGCATCCATCTAAGCCTCAATCAAGTTTTCGCCTATCTGATATTCCGCCCTTATCATAAATATTTTACCTAAAAGTTTGAAGTAATACAGTCTGTGTTATTCAGTTCCCATCCTACTTTAAATAATTATTTGATTTTTGGAAAAAAATCGACGCATATAATGTTTGTCAGTTAGCGGATCAGCCGTCGGCTGTTATCAGGAGTGGATAGAAGGGAATTAAATTTAATAATGCATTGGGCACCTAGAATAGTCTATATGGTCTGAATAACAGAAGATATATTTATTAGTACAGACTGAATTTAGGGAATTCGTCAGTCCGATTACGCATGATGGAGCTAATCTTACTGGCTTTAAGTTTATTTTGGCAAAAAGAAACTGAATGCGGTTTTGCCTGGGAAATGGATGCTTTAGATGCCCTCCGCAGCTGGCGGATGCTGCAGCTAATCAAGTAGCTCTGTCAGGAGATTTTATGCCACGGAAGAATTACGTCTATGAGGGTGGTGAACAGATTCTCAAGGGAAGCCGAGTAAAGCCTATGAAAAACATACGTGCCAGGTGTTCCCATGCAGCAATTTCCAAGCGCGTAGTAGAGACCAAGGTTGCCTATCCCCCGTAGCCTTGCTAGGCTCGAATTGGGTCCGTTAAATAGGAAGTAGAGTATTCGTGCACTTCGGGGTATGGTCTCGCATATGATTCTACTGAGCGAATCTAGCGGACAGTCTTGAATGGACACATGATCTAGGGCTTGTTAGGTCAAGAATATGGTTTATGGCCAGGGTTAATTACTTTGAGGAGCATTTGTATTCAGCAAAAGAGCTGGACATCCAAGAACTTATTGGTATCACAAATTTTGATCCTCTATATTGTCACCAATTAAAAGGAGGAACTGTTTTTGCCATTTAATGATGATAGTGACTGAATTCAGTGTCACTTTGCACAAAAATTCATGAAGGCATTGCATTGCCGTATTTGTATTCCTATGACTACCTTAAAGCATCTTAACCACACTTACGCAATAGCCATCGCGAGATCTTTTTATTTCTTTCTCTGGCACGTATAAATAAATATCTCCATTGATTTTCTTTTAGCACAGTTGCTTCGCCGAGCACGTAACTTCGGCCATAAACCTTCCCCCTTGCGGTTGCCAACAAAGGGTAGGCAGTTATTTCTGAGTACCGCGCGTAAGCCGTTTGTAAAGTGGCAATAATCCAAGTACTGGACTTAGTCGAACTGGCACTTCGAGACGTTATAGCGTCTTGAACACGCATTCAAAATATCCGATTATATTCAAATAAGTAAATCTATTATATGACACTTTGGAGTAGACCGTAGACGTTCAGTTAGTTTCCAAATAATCCGTAATTCACCATCCCGAGAACTCTTCTAATTTATATATGGACGGTTTTTGAACTATGATCATTATCGAGAGATCTCAGCAGGATTTCGACTATGACTAGGATGTTTGTGGTGCTTGATCTACCTTTATCAAACACGTCACCCGAACCCACCTCCGGTCGTCTTGACAGTGCCCCGCTATCGGGGTCTGTTGCGGTTGATCCTGCGCAGGTCTACCATTAGCATAAACTAGTTCACGCGCAAACGAATGGTGCTGCACCTGCTCTCTGGGACACTGGGTGGATATAAGCGCTTTCGATGGTTGAACTCCCGCCTCTAACAAATTCAAGATGATTTGAGATAGGGCAGCTTCTGTTGCGGACGGTCATCATGACCTTGCCTGGCGTCCTTGCTCAAGGCCTCTTTGCGTTCAAGGTTATTCACCCTGAGGAACGCCGGGATTCGGCAGTCCAACCTCCCACAGGGAATCAAGGATCAGTTCATGACCACGAGGCTGTGGCTTTGCGGACCCAAATTCATCGCCGCCATCAGCGCCTATGCCTCACCCTCCCCCTAATATGACATGCCCCGACGACGCGAATGACAAATTCTACGAAGACCCGGGCGTACTCCTCGGACGGGGTGCCGAAGATGGACAAATGCACTGTCCTCTGTACCTTTAACTCCCCGTCGGAACAGATCATGATTCTTTCCTTGGAGTGTTGGATCGTCATAGAATCGGCGTCTGCAACGGCAGTTTCTCATGGAATGCATCTGTCTCTCCACCAACACTTTTCTACGTCTACCGATTCGCTAACATCATCGACAAGTGCAGGACTACGTCGGCTTTAAGAGGAACCATGGTTACATATTCTAAACGATGGGGTTGGAACTTAAAATCTGCAACGACAGCTACCACTGACGCCATCAACAGGGCCTCCATGTTGTCATTTTGCGACCATTGTTTGTTCTGAGAAGGTTCTGTTCTACGCAAGTCTGCAAGATAAGGCTGCTTCTCACCACAGCATTTTAACTGCGGCGGCTACCCTAGAGGACTTAACTCGAACTAACCTCATTCAACTGTTCTCCTTCAGAGGAGTTTGTCTCAACGAGTGAGGCAAAGTCCACAACGAGCCAGTCCTTGAGAGGCCTGGCCCGTCCTCCCTTCTAGTCTGTTGACCGTGGATCAGCTGGATGTAATTGGACATCCAGGGTGTCAGAATGAACGATGTCACTCCGACGGGAGGGATGGGTAGTGACAACGGAATGTAATTATTTATTTAGTATTTCGCTTGTAAGGTTGGCGCCACAAGTCACGGTAAACTCGCAGACGGTTTTATTACCAATATTTCTGAGTGAATTTTCCAGTTCTTTCTTCAGTGACGGGAAGAGGCAAGCTGTGGTCTTCTAAATGGGACTTCTTGGACGGCCGGGACGCCTGTCGATTGTTATTAGGACTTCGGTTTAGTAAGAAAACAGTATCTATTAGCGTACACCGTCCGCGGGATGGCATGTCGCAGGACTTTACGGCCGGACGTAAAAGTTGGATGGGCGGGGGGAGGGCTCTGGGAGTAACAGCCACATCGCGACCGTATCCTCACTACTGACTGCAGTCGACCCCGTTAGGGAAAGTCCCACCAACCAGCATCGTCTGGCGTAGCCCGGAAGTTGAAACTGTCATCGCGTTTGTGGCTGCCGCGCAGAGGACAATTTCGTGGAACAACAGAGGGGTAAAATTCGCGTGCGTCGAGGCCTGTTCAGCGACTTGTCAACCCAACAATGTGTGTACTACACTCCCTGTCTAGACACCCAGTGCACCCCACCTGGTTTTTGTACAGGGCCAGAGCATCCTCTCGTGAAAGTGTGATGCTGAACGGAAGTGCGAAATTGTTGGTTGGTCGAGAGCGAACTGCGCAAACCAAATGACGCGGCACACCCATGACGTACCTTTGACGTAACACGCACGACCGCACGCGAGGGTACTGATGCGGTATTCTACCACGTGAACGCTATTCAATGATTCGGCCAAAACTCTGTTGGAGTTCTCCCACGCTAATGGCGCACTAATGGGTTGAAGAAAGCTAAGAGGAAGTCGTTTTGCCAGGTTATCGGTATTTCTTGTACTGCATCATATTGACGAATGATTAGAAAAACAATTCCAGTGGACGGAAGGACCATTCGAATACTTCATTACGAACTTCAAAAGTCAAAGGGAAGAAGTTATCGCGCCAAGGAACACCACCTCTCGGTTATATCATCAGTGTGATCATGAGCGCCGGACGTAACTTTAAAAAGATGTTTCTAAGCAGACTACAATAAGATATGCTGTCTTAACCATTTCATGTGTAATGATTGTCGAAATGCTGTTTTAAGTCCTCTGTTTATAGGGATGAATTCCTTGCCCCCATGGGCGCATGGACCTCAAGTAACTGGCCTAAATATCAAATTACTTTTCATCGGGTTTTTGCAAACCAGCAATGTCACGAAAAGGAAAGACCTATCAAAAATTGACTTCAGGAAATAAAATGTTTGTTGTTTATTCTGATGAAAAACAATTAACAAGAAAAGTATGGCAAGACTGGCTTACAACTACGGCAGATGTGCTATCTCGTGAAATGTTACCCTGAGTACCGAAATGCGTTTCTTACTCAAAAAGATTACTTAAGAAGGGTTGTAATATTAAGCAACGTACAGCATAATCCCGTCATAATTATATTACTCCAGGATGCCGGCTTTTGAACTAACTTCTTTCCGGCCGTCTGAAAAAACTATACTCCGTAAAAAATGGCTACTTAAGTAGCGTGGATCTTCCGCATTGATACTCCATGTCCTTATAAATTAAAATATATTTCATAGAAAACATGCGAAAAAATGATTCTTCTACTCATTTGGAAGAAATGTGCGTCTTCTTCAAATTTTATACTTAAAGAAAGTGTATAATTCGGTTTTAAAAAAAAACTTTTCCAATCCCCTACTAATTTTGAACCCGACCTTCCTCGCACATACATACATTAAGGGTTTCAAAACCACGATCTGTGTATTTTCCACGTACGGAAAATCATACATTTCTCTGCAGCATTATGAGGAAACAACATGGGGTTCGTGAAATTTAGCACTGTATTTGAGCCATATTGTTGACTTTACAAGTCACATTAGTAAATGCGGAGACACGACGTTTTATGAGCGGGCATTCTACGGTCTTAAAAAAATATCATAATTAGAAACGTTTTAAAACCTAATTATGTCCCTCCTTCAAGTATAAATTTTAAAGAAGACGTAATTTTCTACCAGATGAGCAAAAGAATGAATATTTTTATGCATGTTTTCTATGAAATATACTTTCATTTATAGGGACTTCGAATTTCAACGAGAAAAATGCGTACTACTTAAGTGACCACTTTTTACAGTGTAGCTTTTGCAGGCGGTCGGAAGGAATTTTGTCCAAAAACCGGCATCTGTACGCAGTATCGACTTTTCTCACTGATTTTTATGTCCTTATAACTTCAAATATACTTTTTGGAAGACCTGCATAAAAATATTCATTTTTTACTTATTTGGTAGCCAATGAAGGCTTCTCTGAATATTTTACTTAAAGGAAGAGTATAATTCGGTTTTAAAAAGTCTCTAATTGTGAGATTTTTAAGACCGTGAAACTCCCGTTCTTAAAACATCGTGTCTCGTTATTTACTCATATTGCTTGTAAAATTTACAATGTGGTTCAAATCCGCAGCTAAATTTTATGAAAAAAGTATGGTATCTTATTAATAGTGTTTAGAAATGTATGATTTTCCGTGCACGGAAAATATGTAGCATGTAGTTCAGAAACCGTGGATGTAAGTAAAGAAGGAGCCGAGAAGCACACTCCTCCACTTGCGCGGGTGCTTTTGATGGGTGATGATGTTGTGAGGTGCGGATGCTGGTGGGAGGAAGTATGATGACGTGGTGAAGCCGGCGGTTGTCCACCGCCGGTTTCCATGACTGCGAATGTGGCCTAGTAGGCCCATGCGGTGGCCGAATGTGTGGAGGCAATGCAAACAGTCGAGTCGAGTGCGTCTGATTCGCCAGTTTCCATGCGACTGACTCGCAGGTGACCAGCCAGGCCAACGTGTGAGGTGAATGTGCGAAGACAGGAGCGTCAGGTGCGGTTTCAGTGGTGATGGCGGCGGAGCCACTGATGGTGGGTGCGCTGGACGACGGGGTGTGGTTCGGGCTAGACATGATGGGTTTGTAGGATGTGTTAGGTGTGTTAGGACTGCGGTGAATTTCGCTCTCATTAGTACGCATGTGACTGAGTAGGCCGATGCGGTGCGTGAATGTGCGTGGATAGTGTGGGCAGTGAAGGCGGATGTATGTGGGTACTGCAGGCACTGGTTCGTCGGCTTTTGTGCGACGGATTCGTAAGTTACCGACGACGGCCACGATGGCTTCCCGAGCACCCGTCTCAGCTTTCCTAAGAGACGTCAAATAGGAATTAAGAGAAACTGTCCAGCTGACCATACAGCAGAACATCGGTAGGTGAACATTGTACACCATTTTAATTTTCCATATAAGGAAGAAACTTTTTCAACAAACATAAAAAAAACTGATACCTATAATCGGGAACTCACTGTTTGCAGAACCGTGGATGAGTCAGAGCATGCGTTGCCTTGAAGAGTGACAAAAAGATTCTTTAAAATCTACGACGAAGAAGACCTCGCAGGACCGCTATAACCGTGTAAGACAGGAATGGTGCATTCGCGTTCTCCATATGTCTATGTCGGTAAGTGCTAAGCACAGACACTAAACTGATGGCGCTATGAACGAGAGAGAGAGAGCCACCAATGCGCAGTATAAACCGGTCTATCCTTGGACCTAAACGATAAATATTCACAGGTCGTATACGCCAGTCAAATGAGATAAAACAAATTACCCACGAGGATGCAAGTTGACATTGAACTGTCATGCAACTTAGGTGGTCGTTTTTTACAGACTGCAGTTTTCGCAGGCAGCTGGAAAGGATTTCGTTCAAAATCCGGCGTCCTAGCGTTACTGAAATACCTTGGAATTAAGCTGCATGGTAGTTTATGCTACAGCCATACGTAAGTAATCTTTCGAATCGAAAACACGCGTCGGAATTTCGGTTAATACCTACCGTACCGCCCCCTCCCACCAGTTTGCGGCTTATTTCGTTTTGGTTGGTTTTATCAAGTAGATTTCCCGCCTTTTAAGTTTGTATACCGGCATACTCACATGCTTACGGGCCACCCTCCGCCATCCTCTCTTCGACATACTGTTCGTATTAAAAACTACTGAGTCGTCCCACAAACTAGTGCGATTTTAGATTATTCTAAAGTTGGTCATGGTAGAATTTGTTTGGTTTACTCATATTATATGTCATTTTGTTTCTCTAGCCGAGCGCTTGCAGAATTTGCTGGTAATGTTTAGTTTCAATCAACTTTTTATTATTTACAGCCCAAAGGAAATGAAGTGTCAGGTCGACAAAAGTGACAGTTTCCGACACCTTCTACTCGAGTATGTTTGTGCCCAACAGTTGGCCGACGTCGCCTCAACCGTCAATAAAGTAAACCACTTTTGAAGGTTATTATTGCCGGCGATGAAAAGCAGTCTTGAAGAAGGGGACGCGATCGCTGGGACAAGAGCTCATATGTAGTTGTAAAACAAAGTTAAGAATACCTAAGCTCCAGCAAGCAGGTAGCACCTCGAACAAAACCTGATCTTCATTCTCGCAAGCGGATGCTGTTTGTCTGGTGGGGTATGGAGGGAGTTATCCATCATGAATTGCTGGAATGGAACCAGGCAAATAATTCAGAGCTTTTCAGCAACCAACTTCGTCGTCTAGGTAAAACAGTTTTAAAAAACGCCTAAATCACCGAAATGATGTCATTTTTGCAGCATAAAAACGCCAGACCTCACGTTGCAAAATTCACCAACATATGCCATTGAAGAATTTGCCTGGGAGGTTCTACCATTAACAGAAACGAAGAGGCGAGCTCCAGGAAATGGTCGCGGAGAAGGAAACACGATCACTGGAACAAGTGCTTTATTAGTCTGATGTTTCGGATTCTCTGGTGATGGATTCGAGCGAAAATCCGAAACGTCAGACTAATAAAGCACTTGTTCCAGCGACCGTATGTCCTTCTCCATGCCCCACCGCATCATCCATTTTATCCGGACGTTGCTCCATCAAATTACCATCCTTTTTCCATCACTCAAGAACAGTTTGACCTGAATATTCATCAAGTACTACGCGGATCTGCAAAATTGAATCGATTACGTCTGCGTCAATACCCTTAGATTTTTTCAAGCGGGGGATTGAAAAACTGGCTGGACATTTGGAGGAAGTTGTGAACAACGAAGGGGAACAAGTAATTGATCAATCCTATAAATTATATATGAGAATATGATAAAATTTTGAATAATTGGAAAGCGCACACACTTATGGGAAAACCCCATATAATCATGTCGGTGACTTCTCGTTGACAGAATTCTTATCAACTTACAATCATACCAGTGACTTTAACCCCTGGCCCACAACGGCCAACTAAAACAAAAGAAGCGAGGAAACATGAAATTAGCCTTTTTTGCGTTTTTCTTCACCGAAGGTCGCCACTTTACTCTCCACCCCACCTTTCTCATTCTACAGGTGGTCTGGGGCTGTATCACAGGAAGGGGGTAGGTATCAGCTCGTCCTAACCTACAGAGTACATATTACTTACTCAGGCTTCCTCGAGTGGCATTACCTTAAGTGGCTGGCATACTCCGGTGGGATGCCAGTCTGCCACAAGTTGGGAGTCAGCTTGAGACCTACTCAACTACGGAAAGGCCGATGCGTGTCCCGTGTGGTTCTCTCCCCCACCCCTCCAAAGCTCTCTCCACTTTCTGTGTCTCCTCCCCGCGCAGTCACGTGGGCCTGAGGGCCTATTTTCACGTTTGGTCGGAGGGGTGTGTGTGTGTGTGCGTGCGTGAACAGCCCTCGTCGACGCGCGAGGGCAGCTGCGGCCGCGGCTGCAGACACACAACACAATCTGGTAACGGATTAAAATCGCATGCCTGCGCGCGGAGGGTATGTGAGTTTGGGGGCTCCGTGACGGTCATGGCAGGGAGGAAGACAACTCATTCCATTAGGTGGGAGGGGGGCGCGGGGGGATGGGGGGCGGGGGCTGCTGGTATCGCGAAAGTGGGTGGGCACGCAGCATAGCAGCATTAGTCATCGTCCATGGCAGAATGCCCGTTGGTCTCATTCGCGGGCACTGAGACTGCAGGCACGGTCCCTTCTGTGGACAGCCTCAAAGGGGACCTGGGAAACGCCAAGACCGGTCTTGGCGTCTAAGAAGAGGTCTAGCTCACAGTGTGGGCTCTAATGTCATGCAAAGCGGCCAGAAGGGTGGGTTTGCCCGGTGGGTCCAGGGGTGCCAGATATTGTTGGATGACCTTCATTGAAGGTCTGCTCCGAACTACGCAGACTTTCAGGTCTGACTAACAGAGGCACTGCTACCAGGGCGCGGAGAAATGGCGTCCGACACAGCAGCTGCTTTCCAGAATTGCACAAATCCGAATGACGACACTATGGACATCGAGAATTGGTGAGGGAGAAAAAGTCGCCTTACTTGAGAGGTCATCTTTTACCGAATAAGGTTTTGCAGGCGGCTGAAAAGAAGTGCATCAAAAGCCGAAATATTGGCAAGACTGAAATATCTTTAGATTGTGCTGTGCAATGGTCGATTTCACAAGCCCACGTAAGAAATCATTCCTAGTCGGAGGGGCATGTCAGAATTACGGTTAAGACTTTATGAGATCGACCCTGTCTCTCACACTTTGAGTTCCCTCGGGCGACAATACACATGCATTTGCCCAGCCGTTATTTCTTCGGTTCCACATTTCTGCCGTAGGCTCGTTAAAACTGTCTATTTTGCTTTGCACCCTTCGCAGATCTGAATGTTGGTCGGCTACGAACTCGTCCAATGTCGCTTGCTCACGTCTGACAAACGACGTTTCTCAGCCCATCCTTTAGCGTCCATTTGGGTCCTCCGTAGACTGCAGACTATTATCAGATATTGTGGTTACTCTGGATGTCTCCCGAAAAACCGCCATGACAGAAGCACAGTACCAGTTCGTACCTCGTCTTGACCCCAGCCTCTGTCATCAGCCCGAAAACCTATTTTCTCGTCGCAACATGGCTCACAGTGATCTGGACACTCACGTAA
>CACRXP010000647.1:35214-51738 GCA_902702965.1 Spirometra erinaceieuropaei
GGGGCTCAGCAACTTGGGGCGCCTTTAAGGTCTCGCAGTTGCCTTGCCCTTCTCCCTCACCAAGCCGGCTGCAGTGCGTGTGTGTGTTCGTGGTCTGGGTCGGCCAGCGGTTGCGTCTGCCTTTGCTTGCTGGCACTAGGGTGCAAAATAAATTTGAGCTCTCATTGGTCGGCAGTGAAGATGAACGGTCATTCTATTGCGGCGCGCCCCAATTAACGGCCAGGTGCATGTGATAATCATCGAGGTGGCCTCTAACCTAGTCCGAAGACAAATTTTTCACGGGGCAGTCAGGGTTTCTTCTCATCGCGAGGCATGCTTGCTGCCCGGCCAAATCTACAATCCTTCCACAGCAGGACTGCCTGAAGAAACCGAAACCCAAATTCATTTGCACGGCTGACTGGAGAGGAGGAACAGCATTAAACTCTTCGCCGTCATCATCTAATGGGGAGTGGTCCTCTGACGGACCCGACTGCTTAAATGTGATAAGCTTCACTTGGACGCCCGATTGACAACATTATCGATATTGTAGTGCGACAAGCCCATGATTTACATTCTTTCCGGATACCGTCATGAGAGACTGTGTGAATGTTACCAGAGCATCGACCAAACGAGAAACGTGTTCAACGAACTCAAAGTCAAGCACTCCAAAAAGCTCGAATTTGTAGCGTACTGAATCACGACTGTGTAGGGGAAGGTACTTCAGCTCAAGCTCCGAAAATTCAGCAAAGAGATGGAAGTTGATGCCCTTGTTATGACGAGAGATCGCTTTAAGCCGGACTATGACAAACCTGATAAATCATTACAGCAATCGATTGTTTACTCGGTCAGGAAGGCCCTACAATCGACTGATAATAAAATTTCTCATGGCACCTCATTACCGTACCAGCAGGCACGAAAGAGCCGAGTTCTTTTTATAGACAGGACAACTAACTTTTGCGGTGCTATGATATCTTTAAGGGACTGAAAATATTGCACTCCATATAAATTGAACTCCACAGAAACGTTTACACCGCCGATTTCGATGGTGAACTACGGCAGATGGGTGGTTGGTGATGGTGAAAAGAGCGATCTTAGACCAGCTCTATCGTTTTTCGGAAGTAAAAAAGCGTTCATCTACAATCGACTGAATCAACCATGGAATTGCATATTATAGCTCACCAACGACCTTCTCTTGGGGCCTTGCGGTTGCATACACGGGAGAGCTTTTGAGGAAGTCCATAGAATCGGGACTGTTACCGAAACAGACCACAGTATTTTTCGCTCCACGTAGTTGCTAATTCCTGCGTCTGAAAAAAACTGCCTACCAGCCCTGGAGATTTAGCCTGGCGAGACCTAGAATTTCTGGAGCCTCCGAACCTTATAGGTCTGTCTGAAAACCCCCGTAGTCTTCGCGAAAAAACCGTGATTCTGAAAAAATAACGGGACAGATTCGCCCAAGTTTTTGAACTAAAACAGGGGGTGACGTTACAGGGAATAGATGTATCGATGCATCCGCAGCAGACCACGATTGTGGTCCAATTTTGAAGTCATGCCTTCTATCTGGCTAACCTGGACACGTGTTATCATTCAAACAATAGAACAAACCTTCTCCGCACACGCCTTTTTGATGGAGAAACAAAAAATCCTGCTCTTAAAACTGAGTCATTCATGGAATCGACCAACGCCTTGCAAATAATCTCCTTCAATATCACTCGTTCGATCACACTCACGATCGGTCCCACGTGAGTACAATGCATTGCGACGCACTGTACTACGTTCACCTACAGGACACTTAATGACCATTTGGCGGAAACAGCTACCCGGGCAACTTCATTAGCCGATGCACGCGAACGAGGAGCCAGCGGCCATAGCGAAGACAAAAGGAATCCCCACAGGTGTTGCCGGGAGTCGAGACTTTTAGTGAGATCTTAAGCCACCCTCTCATACGGACTCCTGTGGAACACGCATGCAGGTCGGGCCAAACATTTAAATCCACGACAAGATACGTCAGTATGCAGTTTGGAGGAAAACAGCCGCGTCAGTTAAACGAAAACATTGGTCTGGTGGTCCTCTCCCAGACACAAGACTGTCACGCTGAATGAAACTCCCTTCCACCCCCACTCCCGAGCCAAAGAGTCCTACAGGGAGGCCTGCATGCAACCCCGCAGGTGACTCAGACCAATTCGGGTCGGCAATCCGCAGAGGAGTTCGGCGATTTCGCACTGTTTACCGCTCCTCGGTGGAGTCGGAGATAAAGGCGCCCGAAAATGTTGATAAAGCGGGCCGCCGACAAGCTGTAACCGTGGCTTGTGAACGCAAGATAGACGGTCAAAACAATAGACAAAACAACAAACATCGCCATGCCCATCCCCCATACCTCCCACAGGCTGTTTAAGTAGCACTGTTTCCTCGAACGGCCCGAAATATTCGTGTGCTTTTTAACAAGCTGACAGCCGGCCGACTTGGACGGCCAGCTCTGATTATCGGGGGACTGATACTGTCACAAGGTGGATACTACGGATCTCAGTGAAACCCGCTTCTCCCAAGAGAAACAGTTGGGGGTGACGGTTACACTTTCGGTGATATGTGGCTATGTAGCCGCACCTGATGGACACAATACTGTTGACCTACTTAGTTATTATGAGTTGGTATGAGTACGTTGGCATGGGGCTGTTGTGCATTGCGGTGCGCGTTCTGATGACAGTCTTGTTTCTTTGTTGCCGTGTCTTCATTTTTTGGACCAATCCCATTGGTTCTTCTCGACTTTCGGCCTGTCGTCTCCTTCTTACTTTCACGTTGAATGTTTCAGGGTTAGGGTCTAGGGCTGTGGTTAAGGGTTAGGGGCTGGGGTTAAAGGGTTAGGGTGAGGGTTGGGGCTAGGGTGGGGGAAACTACTTCTCAGCCACCCAAAGTACAACCGCGCATTCCCAATAGCCTTTCTTTTGGATACAACTACTTGACTTCGTCGTCTGTGCGTTCCCCTGCCCCACCTGTAGAATCCCCTATTACCACGGGTCCCGTATTACAGGTGGGTGGGGTTTGCTTACCTCAGGTGCGGCTACATAACCACATCTGACCCCAATTTCTTCTGGAGCAGACGTCCAAAGGTGGGACTACGACGTGCCAGAGTCGCTTTCGTTCTCAAAAACGAAGCTGTGGGCCGGCTGTCTTATCTACCACAGGGAATTGACGATCACCATATGACCATGTGACTGTCGTTTCACGTTTCACGCCCCACCGCTTCCCAAATTACCACTTGGAAATTCTATGAAGATCTCCACATCCTGCTTGCAAGTGTGTCGAAATCGGACAGACTGATTCTTCCTGGCGACTCCAGTGACCGCGTCGGAACACACCACGCACCTCGGGGGATGTTGGGATGCCACGAGACTAGTAGTTGCAACAAGGCTGTATTTCTCCCTCTGCGGACCACCGTGAAACAAGTGGGAGCAAGTTTGAAGGCTACACAGCATACAGTGATTGACCGATCTCATGAAATGTTGGCTGAAATTCTGAAATGAGTTTTCGATTAGGAAGGATTACTTGGTCGCGGTTGTAATACTGATTATCTTGCGGCATAATCTTATAACATTTCGGACTCGTCAGGATGGCGGCTTTGGAATGCACTTCTTTTCGACCTCCTGTAGAAACCGTTCTCGGTAAAAAAATGACTACTTGAGTGGCATGCATTTTTCACATTAATGTTCGATGGTCTTATAAATTCAAACATATTTTATAGAAAACATGTACAAAAATATGCCTTCCTTTACTCGTTGGCTAGCAAATTAGACTTTCTTCACGTTTTATTCTCGGAGAAAGGGTGTCTTTCGGTTCTGAAAAAATTTCTAATTGTGAGATTTTTAAGGCCACACAATGTCCATTCGTACAGCATGTTTAAAAATGCTCCTCATGAAGTGCACAGCACCGTCCGCAAAAATTGCAAAATTTTATCAACTCTATATGACGCCTTTTTAAACGCATGGAGGAATGTATGATTTTCTTTTCGCCTGGATTTATGCCGAAAGTCTTATCCTAAGCTATTGTGCGACAACGGAAATGAAAGTTGTAATTGAACAATAAACAAAAGGTAAATTTCACCAAATAACGGATTTTGGGTTAAGGTGTGAGGTCGTAGGGAGTATTTGTTGTTGGCAGTGTAATTTCTACAACAGCGTGCAAGTGTGTGCCAAGACAAGACCATGTATGGCACGATCCACAGTCTACTGACAGTTAAGTGGGGTCCTTCTCTATACCGTTGCCACAATTGCTTCTGGAATAGAGGTGAATTTTCGAATTCTAGGCGTCTGTATGAGTAAGAAACAAAAAGATTGGTCGATCACCGGAACCATTCATCTATTTGCTTAAGATTTCGAACTCGTTCAGAAAATTTTTGTGCTTTCTTCCATTTTTTCAGCTTACTGTCCAGCGTCTAGCACCACCCATAAAACTCCCTTTACCATTAATCACGTATGGCACGATCCACAGTCTACTGACAGTTAAGTGGGGTCCTTCTCTATACCGTTGCCCGTAACCCACCGTTTCAGAAGACACCAAGGCAAGGACGAGTTCCGCGAACCTTCGAGGATGTCAAGGTGGTTGTGCACATCCACAGACACAGGGTAAATCGGCAAATCTGTGATAATCTCAGAGGCATCTCTCTCTCTCCTGATGATTGCTGAAGGAATCTTTCTCCGCATCCTATTCAGTCGCTCGAGCATGCATCTGGAGCAGAAAATCATTCGAGAAACATAGCGGATTTGCAGCATTGGTCTTCGGGGCCTGGCGACTGCAAGAAATGTACAACGGACTGTGGGTCTGACTCCGCACCACGTTCATGGGTCTTCCGAAAGCCAGTGACGCAGGGAACCGCAACGGACTGTGGGAAATTCTGCCAAAATTAGGATGGTTATAGGAGTTTGCGCAGATAGTGCGACAGCTGTGTGACTGGATGATGACTCGCAACACAGGTAATGAAACAGTCTCGGAGGCATTCACGGAGATAAAACGGGTGGAACATGATTGTGTACTCGTTCCGACCCTCCTCAACGTCATAATCTCTGTCTTGCACTACCGTGAAAAACGGACGAGTATTCACACCACCTATCGAACAAACAGGGAACTGCCCAATGTCCGCTACACCCATACTTCTATGCGGGTTTCAAAGCCCAGCGTTTGCGACCTCTTCAACGCGGATAATAGTCAGTCAAATACAACGATGGAAGCGGACATGCAGCGAAGCCTGGAACTTTTGGCCCCCGGCCGCCCAAACGTTGAAGTGACAATTAGCCCAGAGCAGTCCGTGACCGTGTGTCAAGCGGATCTATCTGACGACTACAACCAATCCGTAGTAAGAGTTTAATTAACTTGCCTCACACCAGTAAACAAATTCACGTAGCTGGGGAGTGAAATTCCAAAAAAAAATGAAGATCGAAAACCAAATTACAAACCGAAGCTCCACTGCAGGTCAGGTCTTCGGCAGGTTGTCTGGGGTATCCTACAGTGGGTAGGTTAACTCAAGAAATCTCAACAGGAATTCCGAAACGCGTTTTCGTTTCGAAAAGATTAATTAAGTAGGGTTGTAAAACCAATCATCATGCAGCATAATTCTATAAAAATTCACTTAGCCCAGGACGCCGGCTTTTGAACAAACATTCCTCCGCCTGCATCCAGAAACCATACTCCGTAAAAATGACTGCTTAAGTAGCATGCATTTTTTCATTGATTTTCGATGCCCTTCAAGATTCAATTATATTTCATGGAGGACATGCACAAAAATACTCATTCTTTTGCTCATTCGGTAGAAAATTACTTCTTCTTACAAGTTTATACTCAAGGGCAGGTTATAATTTGGTTTAAAAAAGTTTCCTATTGTGAGATTTTTTAAATATCGTGTAATGGCCGTTCAAAAGACGTTATGTCTCTGCATTTACCAATGTGGCTTGTAAAGGTAACAATGTGGCTCAAATCCATCGCTTCATTTTATGAACCCCATATGGTCTCCTCTTAATACCGTAGATAAATGTATGGCTTTCCGTACGCAGAAAACATATGGCTTGTAGTTTGGAGACCCTGAATGCAAGTGTGACGGCAGGTCGGGTTCAAAATTATTCGGGAATTTGAAAAGTTTTATAAAACCAAATTATACCCTACCTTCGAGTATAAAATTAAAAGAAGACGTAATTTTCTACTGAATCAGCAAGAGAATGAATACCTCTATGCATGTTTTCTATGAAAGAGGCTTGTACGAAAGCCGGCATCCTGGGGTAACTGAAGTATTATGGAATTATGCTGTACGATAATTAGTTTGACAACCCTACTTAATTTATCTTTTCGAAACGAAAACGCATTTCGGAATTTCTGTTGAGATTTCGTGAGTTAGCCCACTTACTGTATATACACAGTACTGCGTAAGTGCATAGCTGTTGTCCCGTAAGGGACGAATATATGGACAATTTATGAAAACAGAGAAAGAAAGCTAGACTACTTTCACCCCAGCCGCCTCCGAAAAACGCTAAAGATGAGGTGGCGGAAAAAGGAGCCTATCCATGGAGATTCTGGGAGGAACTAGGGATTTGCCGAGGCAGAGATAACTGCGTTGGAGCGACTACGTAGTAAGGGTGAATGGCAAGCGCCTGTCTGAAGCATCATTGCGTCGCTGTGGGTGCACGCAGACGTGGAGTACCCTGTAAATCAGTCTTGCGACGCTTTGAGGCCTCGCACATTATCTACCGATGTGGAGCACTGCTGGCACGATTAATGACGGTATCTTCGAATTCAACGGAAGAACGGCTGCTAGGGCGACATGAGAAAATCGCGGAGCTCAAGTGCTGCGGATCAATCACGCGAGCACTGAACTGCTACCATTGCCAGTGAACATTCAGGGCATGGAGTGGTGTGTTAGATCTTTTCGAATTCAGTGCAGTGTCCACACGATCACCGTGTCCCACACCTCGCAAAACACTGCAACCAGCGCCAGTAAGAACATTCTTGCTATTCGGTTCGCCATCATTGCCACAGCTCTTTTCACTAGTAACGTGTATTAATTCCCAATCTATTCTCATCCCGATCGCACCCTGCAGTGACGCACCGGCCTGCACTGACGACCTCACAGTTCGACCGTCGTTGCCGACGATGTCCACCGTGTGCTTCACAGCAAGGGGAAGCAGGCACGGTGACCTGTGCGTGAATTAGTTTATAGTGAGTGTAGACTTGCGCTGCATCTACAGCACTCTCTCCTCCCTCACCTGGACTTGGTGTCAAGACATAATCCGGAAGACGGGGGACGTGAGAGGGTGCAGGTGGCTGGCACGGCCGGATCCGCACTTAGGCGGACCACCACACCCCTGGTCCACAACATACACTTGACCAGTATTTTTCACCAACAACAACACCCCGACAGGGGTCAGAAGGATGATGATGCTGATGACGACGACGACGGCGGCGGCGATGATGATGATGATGATGATGATGATGATGATGATGATGATGATGATGATGATGATGATGATGATGATGATGATGATGATGATGGCTGGGCAACCATGCCCAGCGGAAGCGCAAGCTCATCTACCTACTTGGGGCCAGGTGTCAGGGAACTGCCAGCGCATACTAGGCCGAAAACTTCACGGTTTGCTGATACAGGAATAGCACATGCTTTAAAACCATTTGACTTCTGACGACCTAATGCCAGGAGTTCCAATATACGCCTATCAGTCGCGACCGACTTTTACTTCTGCCCTAGGCCATTCGGCCATGCGCCCATCCAGGAAAATCGCTAGTAAACTCGGAAAGGGCACTTTTTCACGTGCATGAGAACACTGACAGACTTTCAAAAGCCAGACTTCAAAAAGTTTAAAACTCAGCGCAAACGCAAGCTTGCTGGCTGTGTTGAAGGCATAAGTGACTGCTCATTCAATAAGCCGAATCCCTAAATCGAGCTTTCAAAACACGCACTGTACACTGGAATAAAACATCATAACGGAGTGGATTATGGAGACTTAGTGAACCGCAAGTTTGAGGACTACACAATCCTCGTACATGCAATATAATCAAAACGATACGATAGTTCTACCGTCGCTGATAGAGATGTTCACCGTGTGTCCCACAGTAAGGTAGGCACACGGACGGTAGCGTGTGCGCGTGCACGCTAGTTGATAGCGATGACAGACTTGTGCAGCACCTACAGCACTCTCTCCCTCCCCACTCACCTGGGCCCGGTATCAGGGAAAAGTCAAGAAGACCGGGGGGGGGGGCGGAAGTGGGCGTAATGGCCGACAAGGCTGTACGGTGCGTTTGCGCGTTCCACACACGACCTGACCTCCCGCACAAGACGTCAGGTTTTCACAAAAAGGGCAAGGCGTGGGCTACTTGGAGCTAACTTGTGTTAGAGCGTCAAAAAGGCCTGGTTAACGGGAAGTCAGTGAGTCTGACTGCCAGTCCGACAGTCGGCAACTTCACACAGACACACACACACACCCCAGACTGACTAAGAGGTCTGTGAGCAGTGAAATTATTAGGCGCTGTTATTTGCTGCTGGCGAAAGGATAATAATATTCCATTTTAGGACTAAAGTAACGTCATTATATCTGATGGAGGGGGTAAATGACGTCTGATTTTCAGAAATTTACTCTTCTGGTCTACACTAGTATGCCGAGAGACGACGTAAGACACTGGACAACAGAGTTGAAAAGCCTCTGCCGTACTCTGGGCAAAACAGTGCCACGTCAGTTTGCGACGGATTACGTCGTGGACAGACGACCAACTTGTGAGGTAGAAGGTTGAGGAGCATAGATTAGTTCACCCAGCTGAACCGCGCCTCTGCAATTACACAGTCGGCAGACCGTTCTAAGTGAATTTGGGTGGTCAGTGGTTCAAAGACGTCGTGTGCACGTGCCCTGGCTGTGGGAATCCCCTACTTCCCAGCGTCTGCTTTGGATGAAATAATCCTGCTATTCACCAATTTCGTTGTTTTGTTAAAAGGAAAAAAATTAATTTCTCGATAAGGCTAAGAGTCGCCCACAGGAGGCTCCGGAAATTCTTATTCTCCTTAATTTGAATGGTTAGACACCCACGGCAAGGTTCGCTAAGGATCAGGTTGACCATGACACGAGTTGGTTGGACAAAAGTCCCCCAGGGTGCCCCATGGGGGTTACTGAAATCAGTAACGAGTAGAAAATGGATTACTGGAGCACTACGTTTGAGTTAGGTTTGTTGTTTTTATGACAGTCACACGCGCGTGAGGTCCGAGCCGGCCCTACTCAGTCTGGCACGCGTGTGGCGCGCGTAGACGGGCTGTTTTACGCTGTCAGCTGCAAAGTCCAATCCACCTCCCAACCGTCTAGTGGATGAAACGGGGACCAGATCGCGCGTGTGGCACATGAAAACAAACGATTCAGCGCTCCCAGCCAATGTATTCGCACCACTTCTGGTGCATAAGTAACTAATACTACACCCGTTCCGGGGGGGATACCCGGAGGCCTCCGTCGCTTACGTCGATCGTGCTGTTGTCAGATGTCCAGAATGCCTCCCAGAAAGCACTTTAAGAGAGAAGTCGCGCATTTTTTCCAGAGCATTAAGCCCGGAAACAATACTAATTGCATGATTGTTTCACGACATATACAGTGGGCATGCTAACTCATTAAATGTTAACG
Source organism: Spirometra erinaceieuropaei (assembly GCA_902702965.1). Lineage (NCBI taxonomy): Eukaryota > Metazoa > Platyhelminthes > Cestoda > Diphyllobothriidea > Diphyllobothriidae > Spirometra > Spirometra erinaceieuropaei. Next base: position 44,844 of record CACRXP010000647.1, read on the forward strand.
GAAATTCCGAAATGCGTTTTCGTTTCTAAAAGATTAATTAAGCAGTGTTGTAAAGCTAATCATCCTGCAGCATAAATCTATAATAATTCAATCACCACAGGGTACCGACTTTCGAACGAACTTCTTTCCGGCAGCATGCAAAAGCTATACTCTGTAAAAAATGACTACTTAAATAGTCTTCATTTTCCCATTGATTTTCGACGTCCTTAAAAATGCAATTATATTTCCTGGAAAACATGTATAACAATATTCATTCTTCTACTTATTCGGCAGGAAATTACGTCTTCTTCCAATTTTATACACGAAGGAAGGGTAAAATTCGGTTTTAAAAAGTATCTAATTATGAGATTTTTTAATATCCCGAAATGTCCATTCACAAAACGTCATGTCTCCGCATTTACCAATGTAGCATGTAAAATTAACAACACGGATCGAATCGACTGTTGAATTTTATGAACCCAATATGGGCTCCTCTTAATACCGTGGAGAACTGTATGGTTTTCCGTGCTTGGAAAATATATGGCTTGTAGTTTGGAGACTCTGAATGCATGTGTAAAGGCAGGTCGGGATTCAAAATTATTCGGGAATTGAAAAGCTTTTGAAAACCGAATTATACCCTTCTTTCGAGTTTAAAATTGAAAGAAGACGTAATTTTCTACTGCATCAGCAAGAGACTGAATACTTTTATGCACCTTTTTTATGAAATATAATTGAATTTTTAAGGGCATCGAAAATCAATGAGAAAAATGCATGCTCCATAAGTAGTCATTTTTTTACAGAGTGTGGTTTATGCATGTAGCCGGAAAGAAGTTCATATGAAAGTCTGTATCCTAGGGTGATTGAATTATTGTATAATAATGCTATACATTGATTAGTTTTACAACCCTGCTTAAGCTATCTTTTCGAAACGAGGACGGATTTTGGTTGACATTTCATGAGTTAGCCCACCTACTGTATTACATAGTTGATGTTGTCCACACAATCAGGGACGGGACGGGAGGAGACTGGGAATTCCAGTCGTACCACACCCCCCGCGAGTATCCATGAGCTTTCAAGTCTCATATGGCAGGCACCGGTGCCACAGCGAAGCTAAAACTCGCTCGCAGAAAATGTGCGGCCGAGCGTTTACAGCGACCTTCAACTTTCAAAATTCCTGCCGTGGTTTCACCTCCCAAATAAGCTTTCCATCTGCATTTGTATAAAGGGACTTGAGGTTGAGAAGAGAAACCGGTTACTGGGACGAGAATTTGCATCTGCCTGGCGGTTCGGATTCATACTCGAACCCACCATCAGAAGCGGTTGCAGATGAGGGTCGAATTCCCGGTGATGGGAAGATTTATGAAGCAGATGACGAGAATTGCGATCGACGACTGCCACTGGTGTCTACATCAATACACGTCATGATCAAAAAGGGTGTGTGTCCATATCTCGGTAATTGTATAGCTGGGGAGCTTGCACGGACAATCTTTGCTCGCGTACATTCCAGACAAACCAAGAAGAGAGCAGGTTTGGAACAGAAACTGGTAGTGATAGGGTGTAGGACCCACAAGTAGATGACACCTACAAAAATAAACCCTAAAATTCTGTACGACTCTAAACATCATTTATTATTCACCGTTCCCATTGTTTGAAATTCCCTTCCCTTCCTGACTAAATGTAGACTTACCAGCCGCGCTTTATTCAAAGTCCGTTATTTAAAAAAAATTGCTTTTTGTTTATTTTTAAATCATCGCGCTCAATTTCTTTTCCAAATGGAAAAATTTATATATTTTATATTTTATATTTATTTATATATTTTCTGCGTCTTCTTGCTCTCCGACCCGTGTGCTGCCCCACACTTTAAACCCCTCTACACGACACGTCCACAGGTTAGCTCAAGTTAGTCGTGGGTCCTAAACCCTATCGTTGTCAAACACAGGAAGGTTGGACGTGGTCTATAACCACTCGTCTAAACGACTACTAGGGCAGCAAGTAAGAGCGTAACGGCATGAAACTTGTTTTGACACCGCGTATGCCGGTTCGATCGAACTCATTGCAGCCCCGAAAGAGATTACTGCGAGTGGATCAAGAGCTATGAAGGAACTGAGGAAGGAGTAGGGTATCATTTTGCTCGCTGACAAGGGACGATCGACGGTTGATATGAACCGAGGTGACTACAATGAAAAAGTCAAGGCTGAAATATCTCGAAGACGATTCGACTACCTCAGTCCGATCAGACTCCCAGTGCCTTGTAGACCCCCACGGTCGGAGGACACAATCGGACGAAATCATGGCCCCCTCCGACGTGACGTCGTTACTCACATCCATCTCACCAAATCTGGTACAGGAAGTCTTGCGCGCGAAACTGGAGGAGGCATAGAATGAAACTTAGAATTAAGTATCTTATGGACCTGTGCGAATTTTGCCAAAAAGCTTACTTGGCCTTTGCGGGAGAAACCGATGATCAGGTCAAGAGAACTCCAATGGACTCTCTAGTCTCCGGTTTAGTAGAAGAGCTGGTCGTACAGGAACTAATAGACAGTACCTTCACCCAGCAGGGAGCTGATCTTTTGGCGCCGTTACGTCGACGACATGTTTGTTGTTGTCAGTAAGAACATACCGCAGAATTCCCATAATCTGATCAACTCAATATTCCCGGATATTCAATTCACGAGGAGTCAGCAACTGCGTTCCTCTAATGTTCTCGTCAGGCGGATATCCAGCGGCCAAATTGAGACGACGGTTTAGAGGAAGGCGACGAACACCAAGCAGCTTCTCAGTTTTCACAGTGACTCACGATTGAAGCTGTGTGAGAACACTCTTAAAACTGGTTCAGACTCACTGCATCAGCCTCGAAAAGCACGCAAGGTCCGCTAACAATTTATGTGGAATGGCTACTCGAAGGCGTTTATGGGCTGATGCTTACGTGTCACCCCTGGAGGACCCCAATGGAAACACAACCGATGATATTGCGTGCTCTGCCAAACAGAAAGGATCTTTTAGAAGCGACCGCGGGCATTGATGAAGGACTAGGTGTCGGAACTGTCCATCAGTTCAAAGCTGTCATACGCTGTAAAATCACGAAAACTAAGGACTGATTAAATCTGAGGGAGCAGCTAAGCGAAGTGTACCTACTTCATTCCGTGCCTAAATTGCCCTTTAAATTACACAGGTCAGACCGAACGCAAGCTCAGACCGCACTTACACTAGCATAAGCTGGCTCTGCGACGCGGTGACGAATTATCGCAAGTGGCTGCCCACACCTTCGAAACGAGTCCCGAGTTTAGATTCGTAGTCACTAATAAAACTGTTCACGGCGGAAACAAGAAAAGCTCAGAACTAATTGAAACCTGGGCCTCGGATAAGAAATTTATCAGCCGATGTATCGATTTGGCGCCGACTTACCGAGCCCTCCACAGCCATCTCAAAGCCTGCATCACTGATCGTTGATTGGAAAACACTCACTACAACTGTCGTCTGTTCTGTTACCGCATTTATCTCTGACGATGGACTCCTACAGGAGTTCGGAGGCTCAGACAAATAAACACAGGGTTCCGGTGCTCGACCAGACTTCTCCTTCCTTGCAGATCGGGGTGATGGGCGTACACGAGGGGCGCAGTATTTACAGCTACTATGAAACTGCATGCCTATCAAACTTGGTAGCTCAGGCATGCACCGCAGATGGTCGTGGGAAAAAATTGTCCGATTGTCCGCATCTGAGTTTCGGTTAACGCAGTTCCAGCACCCTTCATTTGTTATCGCCGGTGTCACTGTTGATGGATTCGACTGTGCATCTGGAGTGTCAGTAGAATAAACTTTTTGCTCCGGTTTTTGAATCCCTTTTTTCCAATCTCTTTCTGGAACTACTCGCGTTTTCGCCTGTTGGGACTGCCAGCCGCCTTATGACGGCCTGAATAGACCGGAGCCTCCCCATCCTGCAATCAGGACAAGAGCCGATAGAGCAGGACCCCGTGACCCAATAAGGATCCGGATTCGAGTCCGATGACGGCATATACGCCAGAAATGGCCACCCCGGTAATATCTCCTAAGTAGATGAAGTACACTAAGAGATGTAAGCAATATGACGTAATCTCTGACGGCCAATTCGGCGCGGACAAGACACGCTGAAAGTCCCTACCTGTCCGTGGTTTAAGCAATTTTAATACTTCACCGCAACTGATGAACAAATCAGCCGTGCCTCTAGAGTGTCCCTGTAATTGGCGTGGCCTGTAGACGCAACCCTCGTGAATTAGGCGGACAGCCAAGTCGAGGCAGTGGAGAACCGGCAGAAGAGCTAGGAGGATGACTCCACTGACAACAGAAGCTCGATCAGGGAGGGATCATTTTTTTATTCTCGGAAAATCATGTAAAAATGAGGTATTACTTATGTACAGGCAATCTTTTGACATGGAAAAAAGCACATGAATTGTCCAAAAGTGCCTTCCTAAGACGAGAATCCATTTGTCGTGGGGAGCAAAGTAGATCAAAAAAGTATACCAATCATCGCCAAAATGCAGGAGAAAGCAAATGATTAGAAGATAACTGACGTGAACTACCCAAGTTCATGAGGCGCCATAGTACCAAGAAAGCCGATTTAGTAGTTTGCGGGCAGGTGTTGAGCCCTAGTCAGGGGCTGACAACGAAACCGAAGACATCGACGCACAACTTTTCACCGACACAGACATGCACATCGAGGGGCCGGGGGGCGGGTGACAGGAGCACCTAAGATGCAAACAGATGAACACAAAAATGCACGGGCATGAGCCTATGTACAACAGAGAGGCGAAACAAGAATGCAGCGCGGCTAATACGCCTCAGGAGACCGAGGAGATCGGGTTTCGCGGCGTGCCCATCTGGGTCAAAACCCGATCCAGCCACTGAAGGGGTCCATTTAAGTGAATTTCTACCCAGCAGGGCGTAGAAGTGACGTCCTGCCGATGGTACTCGGCGCCCCAACCCTTGACAAAACTCATCCGGATGGTGCACATCTTGGTCAACTCGTAGACTGCCTCGAAGCCATGTGTGACGGTGCGGCTGAGAAGTTGGGCAAACTCCTGATTGGAGAAGATCTTGAGGGAGCAACCGGGCGGTATCTTACAGACGGTGGTGAGGTGAAAGTTGTGCCTGTAGTTGCAGTTGCGCGACTGGACGAATATGCTGCTGTCGGAGAGACACTCGGCAAACACCTCCCCGCCGACATAGTAGAGGTGAACACCTGTAGCAGGGCGGAGTAGAAATTTTTGCACAGATTCAGAAAAAAAAGCAAGGTTAAAAGGGAGAGATTCGGAATGCCAGCTAGCGCATGAAGTCGGATTATGTAAGGACTGATTTACAGAATTTGATGATGATGATGATGATGATGATGATGATGATGATGATGATGATGATGATGATGATGATGATGATGGTGGTGGTGGTGGTGGTGGTGGTGGCGGTGGTTATACAGCCAAGGAACTCGAACATGCGAGCACGTATCAGTCGTTGCTGGACCCGACCGCGAGAAAGACTCGCGAAGCATCGGCCACACCCTGCCTTCCGAGTCGCATTGTGGCGACTGCAAATGAGACTGAGTACTGTGGCTGCGCTCTAGCGCAGGTCTCACCTTTGCTTCTCAAAGCACGGGTCCGCCGGTCGAGGTGCTTACCAGCAGCGCAGCAAGCACAACCAGCATCAGGGACCTCTCATTCCTGTAGTGTGTTCCCCTATGTGGACGCCCATGCATGCCGGCTGGCAATCCGACAAGGGAAAATAGGCCAAAAACGCCACTCCTGGGTTTATTGTTCACCCGGATCGAACGACTCCAATACATGATTTCACCCTAATCCCTCCCTCCCTCACTCCTCCCCCTACCACGGTCTGCATTATCGCTACGCCTTGATGAACGTGTTACACCTGGGACTGCTGTCTATTTCGTACCTATGCGTGTTGTGGCCGTGGGTTAAAAAATGAAACCACCTCTACAGCGCTCAGAATTCCGTCATGGTTATTGACGGAACCTGGGCAGCCTCTAAAAAAGATGCTAACACAACCGAAGTCGGAAAGCCGGTAGACTAGCAGGGCGGGGGGAGTAAAAACATATGCTGCCGACGAAACCGAGCAATCCGGGTGAACGACAAACCAACTGAACTCAAAATCGCCTACCGTGATCGAGGTCAAATACTGGCAGGTAAGTCGGAGAGTTCGGGAGTGAAGAACAACGACAAGAAGCACGGTTTGAGGGGGTGTGCTTCATGGCAGACATTGGCAAAATCGGAGAGAGCATGACCGGCAGTTATTCGTACAGCAGTTTGCGTCATGTCCTGGACGCATGCTCCTGTTTACACATTAATGCAACAGCAAGGTCACACAGCGAACATCATAGGTTGATGCGCAGGGGGGACAACAAAAACCGCGTGCAGCGGTGGTGGCCGTTGTGGCCCAATGACTAATAGGAATCTACTCCAAATGTAAACATACAGGAGCGGTTTGCAGAGAACTAGTATTACCTACGTAAGGGTGCAGGCTTTGCACAAAGCTCCCCTGAACAGACACACACACCCTCGTGTATTAACCAGCCGCCGAATACAGACATGTGTTTTTGCGAGAAAAAAACCCAAGGAAAGCTAAAAATAGACAGGCTTTTAAGGTATGCCAGTTTTGGAGTTACGATAATTAACAGTAGGTAAGTACAATGCAAATAAACACGTAGGCTACGAAGGTGCCTATGGCCGTCCCCCGAGTTGTGGACTGGTATAGTAACCGGCGAGAACCACAGCCTGTCTAGACAGCGGGGAGCGGTGGTGATTTAAGCGTGATTTGGATTATGGCGCCAGAGACCTGTGCTGCACCGACTTAACTCCCCACACCCAGGATATTCCGATGATAAGGGTGGACGACAAAATCACTGGAACTGGACGCAGACATTTTTCCGCTCCGC
>CACRXP010000647.1:51924-67591 GCA_902702965.1 Spirometra erinaceieuropaei
AAGCGGCAACCTACCAAAATTACCTGAATTGAAGGGTGTAACAACATAAACAAGGGTGGACCACAACCGCTACCTATGACAGTTGTTTTTTGTTAGTATCTCAAGCAGGGACGGCCAGTTGTGAGAGATTGAGTCGCCTGTTTGAGGATGCGAGTAAAGATAAGGTAGAAAGCATGAGCCTACGCTCTGTCGGCAGATAATGGACTATTCTCTCATCATACTACGCGACTGAGGCTCGCATGGAGCCACAGTGGAACGGGTGACCATTCAATACGGTCGAAATTGAACCAGCCAAGTGGAGAATTAGTAGAGGGAGACACCGGGAGACAAGGACAGACTGCCAATGCCAATGGCTTGTTTAATAAAGTTCTCAGCCAACCCACCATATGACCTCACGAAAGGTATCAGTCTCGTTACTGTCCGGGCAACGGCTTTCCTCCACCTTGCGGCATGCACATCTCACGTAACTTAGCCATCGGAAGCTAGTTATTTACTCGACCGCCCGCAAGGCCTTCCGTAGAACACGCCAAGGCGAGGTCCTCTGTTACTAGGAAAACCCTCCTGGTAGTTTCGCGATCGCTGTTAAACACGGCTGGCCGACGTGAACAGTTCAAGGACGCTTGAAGTCCTCCTGGGTCAGGTTTTCGATCTGCGCAACAGCGCAGGACCAAACTGTTCTCCTAGCTCTTCACTGTCGCATCGATGTGACACTAGGGGTCTGGGTTATGCGGACTTACTTGATCATGGCAGTCGCCCCCCATCACTGGCTGAAGGTAGCAATTCTAAATTGACACAAATCTCAAACTTCCTACGGAGCATTACTAGCTGTTGTTGGAGGGGAGGGGCGGAGTTGGTTAACTCTAAGCTAAGAGAAGCCCCATGCATTTTCTACGGAACGAGGGGCAATATGCAAGCCCTACGCGGAGGTTGTCGCGTTGCCTATCAGCGATGCGTGGTAGCCGATGCTATTGGTCACTTTCGCACTGGGTTAGAGCGAAAAAAGGCAGAGGGAGCTAAGGTGGCAGTTGTCTAGACTTGTGCATGTTCTCTTCTGGCATTCATACCACAGAGGCATATGCTGCCGGGAACACGCTTAGGCGCGGACAAAGCAGAGACTGAGGGGTTGCACCATCTAACAGAAGTTCTGCCAGTGCCTGTCGGTCGCATGTTTACGCGGGGGATGAAACTGTCCGCAGTGGGGGGGGGGGGGTATACGTGAGTCGTAAACTGCCACCTTCCACCGTTCCCCCCCCCCTTCCTGTCTCGGGTTGCCCACCCCTGTGACTCTGCTCTGCGGTGCGGTGGGTGTATGGTTGCCTGATCGCGATACCCATCACCAGATGTCGCAGTTTGTTCCATCTTCGAAAACATGGAGATAAGTACACGCCTATTGCTGCTCGAGATCAGTGGACAGATTGTCGCAGGCACCAGAAGGCGGTCGAAACAAAATATCGGGTTTTAATATATAATCAGGTCATGGGATATCGAGACCTGGAGATCTCTGTGAGCGCCTTTAGGAGCAGAAAATGCATAAAAGTAAAAAGGACCGACCGGACGCAATGGTGACAAAGCCTCTACTTAATAGATGTTTTGGCCGATTTTAAATAACTTACTTTGACCCAAATGTGAGAAACTCGGCGACCTCGGTGGGACACGAACCCACGATAGCAAAGGGAAGGCTTGATTAAAGCCGACGCTCTGACCACCTGAGCTACGAGACGCCACCGGGAGCCGTGAGCCTGCTAGTCATCTGGTAGATTCTGGATGGATTACTTGGGAAATCCTGGTTAGACAGTCAGCTTGCTGTATCTCACATATGGTTGATTCCACAGTTACAGTAGACTGGGCGATTTGCGTAACCCAAGTGCGACTAAACTCACGGCTTCCAGTGGGGCCTTGCAGCACAGATGGTTAGGACGTTAGCTGTACTCAGGCCTTGCCCTTACTGTTGTGAGTTCGAATCCCATCGATGTTGTCGGGTTTTTCACTGTCGGGTCGAGGTAAACTCTCTACTGCCAGTCAATTGTCCATCGACCCTCTACCTCCCCTTACCAGCTGGTTGACAGGTCTGACCAGTCGACTGGCGCATGGGAGAGGGCAGAGAGCGTAAAGCCGACACTGGAAATCTATCCCCAGGGCAAATTGGCGCGCTTCTCACTCTAATAGATCTGATGCGCTGTATTTCACGAGTACTCTTTTTAGACAACCGATTCTCCTGGTCGAATAATACTATTCTACGGTCTACGACTGTTTAATGAGCCGCAGACTGGGTAACAGGCTCTCGTTTTACCGTCTACAGGGTGGAGGAATGCAATAGACTGAGTGAGGTGCCCAAACTGGGGCATAAGGAGACTTCAAAGCATTGGAAATTTTTGAGGATGCCCCCTTACGCAGGATAGTTTGACATGGCACCTGAAGCACCCGAGCTGAAGATTACCTTGAACGCAAGGAGAATGCGGATGGCGAGTTGTTTGCAAATGTGAAGATGTGTTAGAAAGTCCGGCGCACAATGAACAATGGACGAAGCCTACAGCCTTCAGGAGCGTTTAAACTAAACAGGACTTGCATCGACTGAGGAGCCAGCAGGGGGTGATACGGGCAAAGTGGGGAGGAATGCCTAGCTGGCCACAGTGTTCATGCTCATATCCGCTTACCATCGAGACGTAATCTTCCCACTGAACTACGATGGGTGTGGGGAGAGTGAAGTCCATGCTATGTAGGTACCTCTCACTGTGATCCGAATACAGTAGCTGGCCTATCTCATGAAACGTTGATCGAAATTCTGAAATGTGTTCTAGATTACAAAGGATTACTAAGATTCGATTATAATAATATGCTGTTATGTGCAGCATAATTCCATGATACTTCACTCACGCCAAGATGCCGACTTTAGTGTGAGTTTATGGCTACCTGCAAAAACCACTGAGCAAAAATGACTATTTAGGTAGTACTAATTTCTCCAATTGATTTCCGACACCCCTATAAATTCAAATACATTTTACAGTAAACTTTCACAAAAAATATCATTCCTTGTACTTGTTTGGTAGGAAATTACGTCTTCCTCAAATTTTATACCTGAGGAAGGGGTGTTTTCGGGTATTGGAAAAATTTTTCAATTCCCGAATAATTTCGAACCCGACCTGCAGTTGCAAGTGCGCCCATGGTTTATAAACTACATGTTGTATACCATTCTTGAGAGGAGAATCATACATTTGTACATGCTGTTAAGACGCCACATAGGGTGCATAAAATTTTGTAGTGAATTCGGAACATAGTGTATACTTCACAGGCAGCGTAAATGAACGGACGGAATGGACATTTCAGTGTTAAAGATTTTATAATTACAACCGAAGTACAAGAAAGTATATTGTTGTGCATGTCTTCTATAAAATATACCATGATTTATAAGGACGCCGAAAATCGATGGGTGAAACACATGCTACTTAATTGATTTTTGGGGACGGCCAGAAAGGATAAATAAATAATTTCACTTAGCATTCATGTGGGTACTGTCGTTCAAAAGCCCGGCATCCTGGCGCAAACAAAATATCTTGGGATTGTGCTGCATAGTAATCAGTATTACAACCCCACCTAAGTAATCCTTTTTTATCAAGAACACACTTCTGAATTTCAGTTAACCTTTCATGAAATAGACTAGCTACTGTAAAACGCCATTCACCACTGGTACCCTCCTCTCCCCCAGACAGTGGGAGCCCTTGCCAAACATGACCGGCGGGGCATTATCGAAGGAGCCAGGCAACAACCGGCATCACTGACAAAATAGTTAGGTATTTTGAGCGACCGGGAACTGCAAGAAAGCTAAAATCGCCAAGCGTCCGTAATGAAGGAACTAAGGGCTGCAACAACCCCCACCCCGACTTAGTCTTCAGTCCTTTCCCGTCCAAGTCGTCTAGGAGTAATTGACAGTCCACAACTGACTAATCCTGTAATGCAATCATTAGACTGTGTACTCAACCTAAGAACACGAGGGTCTGTAAAATTATTAATTGGAAAGCCTCGGATGGGGAAACATGGGGGTATCAATTGAATGCACAAGAAAACTATCAAACTGCCCAGTAACGAAAGATAACAGAGGCGCGTAGATCCATTGTTTCTCACCTTTACCAATGTGGCGCCGGGTGTTTTCGATAGTAGAGTTCCTGTTCACGTTGGAGAGGAGGCCTAGACAGAACCTGTCCGAGTTGTTTGAGGGATCTGTGAAGCCATCAATGATTATGCTGGGTTGTGATGCAAAGAATGCCTCGCCAACTCGACAATTCAGCTCATAGTATACAATAGAGCACCAGTACTTCGGCTCCTGATAATTCACGGGGTGACCGTCTAAAAGGGAACCGGAGCAGGCGTTAGGGGCATACAAACTATCCAAAAATGAACGACTTAGAAACATCCTAAATCTCGGCAGTGCATGTGTTCTATTAAGATCGACTGAAATACATCTGGTATTTGCGCATACAAAGAATCTCGTTCTTTATCAGGAAACCCGGAGGCCTGGCGAAAGGAGGTAGAGATTACCACCACAAGTGTACCCAGTCCTAATGACACTATAAGCACAAACAATGCCGTCATTCCAAAGTGCGGTCTGAATTAAACAACGAGCAGCAAAAATGTACAACTGACATTCAACTGATAAGTTCGAAAGTTTCCAAAGAAAGGAAAGGAAACTTGAGATATGGCTAGTGACAAAAAGGCAGTTCAAAGTCTGTACCGCCTAATATCATGAACTTTCTGTCGGGGGAACTATTGCAAAAGTCAGTTGCTCGTTTGCAACCTTATAATTCACAAACCTTGGAGCAAAACCTGAATGTTTGTTCAGCATCCGAAAATCAACGCAGACGGGTGAGTGTCGCTATCTCTCCCGTTCTCCACTAACAGCGCGAGGCTGTCCTGAAGCGGCTGGCGCAAGTCAATATTTCAGACTCCAATAAATCTTAAACGAACCGGAATCGGTCATCACGGCCTGTCGACATATCTCTCCATTTACTGATCCCCCGTCCGTATGTGAACGCTTACGGGTACGAGGTCATCGGCAAGGACCTATCCGATCCCGAAGACTGGCTGCGTGCCAAAACTCATGGAACACTGTCTGAATTCTTAATGTTCCCAAGCAAGAAATATTGCTTAATAAAGGTTGAAGCACTGATTATCACCGAACATTATGTGAAGTGCATTGTCACATTATGACATGCCGGCCCTAAATCGAAGACCCTCGAGTTACTTGCATCACAATTACGAAGAAAGTATTCTATTATTATTATAAACGTGTCCGCCGAACTTCGATGGACACGATGGACTCGATGTTTGCTGCCGGAGAGGCTAGTCAAAGAACCGCCACAAGTCCATTTGTGAGAAGTCACTTCTCGAAAAGGAGCACAATGAAATTTTCAAGTCTGGAAATTGCTTCGCTTTGGAAGCAAGGCCTTACTTCTCACATGCTCCTCCGGTTTCAAAGCTACGCGGCACACGTGGCTCGGGACTCCGACAGTGGTCGTACGGATTGAGAAAATTCTAGTCAGTCCAAGGTTTCGTTGCTAGATGCGTGACAGCAGATCGGTGCGTGGTGCCGAAACCGGCAACCCGCGCACAAAATGTCTCCCACCTCAGTGTCGTATATCTACGACGGCCCAACGCAGCCAAGACTTTGAGCACAAAAATCTGGCTTCGCTCAGCAACCCTAATCGAAGACGCTGGCGGCAGCCATTGTTCACGATTGAAGTCGGTGCAAGTCCTCTAAACCCTGTTAACCCAGTCCCCACATCTTGGGGGACAGTCTGCGTCGGCCCTAGACACTGATCCTGTTAGACGAGTTATTCTGTGAGATCATAAGACCACGAGTTAAAATACGCCCCACGTCCGTTTATACACGTTGACACTCAGTAGGAACGGTCTTTTATTTGCCCAACCTTAAGGGCGTAGGGTTATAACTAAGCAAGGAGAATCCCGTATTTCTTCCGGTCGTATCCGAACGCCGTGGCTAAATATATACTAACGCGCGCTGATGGAAGGTTCTTTACCTGGATTTAATTTTGTTGATATTTTCAAATCCACTGTGGCTGAATCTAACCAGGATTAGGCCTTAAAATATGCGGGAACAGCCGACACGGGCAAAAAGGACGAGTTACTAAAAGTAGTCGACAATACAGAGCCGCGTTGGCGGGGCAGATGTCTGTTTAAAGAGTTCCCGCAGTTGTGATTCCACCAACCAATTATGGACAATGACTCAGTCGGTCACAGATAGACGCAGAAAATATTTGGCCAGAGTCGAGGCTCCCATGGAGCAGGCCTCAAACGATGGCTGCGTCCGCAAACTAGTCCGTCGGGGTAGTGGTTAATTCTGTACTGAATAAATCCCCCTGTGATATGGATGGGGAGGCTTTGTGGCTGACAACTCGGCCACGGTCGAGCACCGACGTGTGAACACTTCGAGCAACTTTTACTACCATCTCCCACCAGGAGCGGAGTTTCATCACTCTCCAACCCAGACAGTGTCTTATGATCCACTCTCTCAGAGATAAATCGCAACGGTAGTCCCGAGACGGTGCAGAAACAGGGCGCCCGAAGAGAACAGGATTCTACAGGTTCTCTGCCGACAAGTGGAAGTGCCTGAACACTGCTGTCTGAGAACCGACTTCGTATAGGATAAAACAGTCCGTACTAGCTGAGACGACGTCTCGATAGTCCCACGCAGATCAGCCAAGAAAGGTGGCTGAGGTGGTTTGGACACGTTTGTAGATCGCCCGAGTTCGGTCCTGTTATCCAAAACCCAACTGTTGGCGTAGAAGAGCGACTCATAGCTCTTGAACCTTCGGTGTTAAGTCCTCACCACTGTAGAGGCGATTTCGTCGAGTTGCCTCGATCAGTTGTCGCAGATGGTCACGCATGGAGCGGTCCGATGTTTGAGGCGAGGTATGTCGGCCTTACCAAAGCCGTACCCAGTATAAGTACTTCAAAGGTCTGTATAAAATGAGCTTCTTCACGCTTCTATCAGGACTAGATGAAGGTCAAAAAAAGCAAAACTGAATACTAATTAAACAGCTACATTTTTGCCAGCCAGATAGGCATAGTAGGTCGAGAAGATTCCCTAAAGAAGGCCGCCAATGCTATGGTGTGTGAACAAACTCCAGCGCGCTCCAAGTGAGTCTTAGTATCCCAAACCGGTTTAAGCCAACTTTCGTGCTGCAAGGGACAAGTAAGAATCTCGGCTGGTGTTTTCTGGATTGTACCACATGGAAAAGTTACTGGACAGGCAAGATAATCAAAAACCTTCCGTAGGAGAAATGAAGTTAGTAGTTAACCAGCACACTGCATGTGAGTGTATGAGGAGTGCCTTCCCATAAGAAAGTAAAAACTCCTGATATCAGGACTTGTTAGTTTGGTTCGCCGAGATGGGGGAAGTCGCGGAAGCAGTTTGCAGCCCAAAAACAGCAGCACGAATTGAGGACAAAATGGGAAAGTCATCGTTCGAACGATGCCCGCCATCCACAGAAATTGCAGGTGCAAGTGATCCTCCTCAGCGTCGTAGGAAGAGATACCTAGTGAAGAGCGGCGGGCAGCAATTGATCACACCGCATCAAAGACCACTATCTTGTCTAACTAACTCCAAACATGCCAGTATGTATGGTAGAGGGGCGCTTGGCAATCGCGTTACGAGTTGCGGACCGCAATTGATTACGACTGGTCGTTTGAGTCTGCACGGGCCATGTCAGCAATGCCATTCTGCCTATACCAGCTGTGTGGCTGCAAGTGGAGCTCGAAATCGAGCCCCAAGGCAGGACGGGTGTGTCCCGTAACGCGATCGGTGAGCGCCCCTCCGATGGCAAACGAACGGACGATCGGGAAGATTGTTCAACTCCCGCCTAACTCGCTATATATAGGCAACAGACGTGGAAAATGATCAATTTCTAACGATGGACTCGAGGATGAGTTTGAAGTGTCAAAAAATATAACTGTTTTTCCGGTGGCCAACAATCGCCTCTCGAACTAATACTTTGGATAAGAATATTCGGAGGAGTAAGTGAATATAGAGCACTCCCCGTACTAAAGGTGGCCTTTTCCTAAATTTCAGGGGGGGTTGGGGTTAGGAGTAAGGTTAGGACGCGAGAAAAGGTACCCACCTAGAATTTAGCGGGACCACCTGTAGTATGAGGGGTCCATATTCCCGTGTTCGACAGAATACTCATTCCCATTCAGACTCAAAACGGCCAAAAGACTACAGCAGCCCGCGAACACAGGCTACGATTTGCTAATCGACTAAGAGACAGTACGTAGATGGGCTAACTCATGAAATGTCAACCGAAATTCCGAAATGCGTCTTCGTTTCGAGAAGAATAATTAATTAGGGTTGTAAAACTAGTCAGCCTGCAACATAATTCTATAATATTTCAGGTACCTCAGGATGCCGACTTTCGAATGAACTTTCTTCCGGCAGCATGCAAAGACTACACTTTGTAAAAAATGACTACATATGTAGCATGCATTTTTCTCATTGATTTTCGATGCCCCTAAAAGCCCAATTATATTTCATGAAAAACATGAATAAAAATATTTATTTTTTGCTCATTCCGTAGATAATTAAGTCTTCTTCTAATTTTATACTCGCAGGAGGGACATAATTCGGTTTTAAAAAGTTCCTGATTATGGGACTTTTGAATACCGTGAAATGACCGTTCATAAATCGTCATGTCTCTGCATTTACCAATGTGGCTTGTAAAGTTAGCAATGTGGATCAAATCCATTGCTTGATTTAATGAACCCTTTATGGTCCCCCTTTATTACCGTAAAGAAATGTGTGGTTTTCCGTACGCGGGAAATATACGCACGTAGTTTGGAAATCCTGAGTCTCAGTGTGACGGTGGAGCGGGTTCAAAATTATTCGGGAATTGGGAAACTTTTTTAAAACCTAACGATGTCCCACCTTCGAGTATAAAATTGGAAGAAAACGTAATCTTCTACCGAATGAGCAAAATAATGAATACTTTTATGCATGTTTTCCATGAAATATAATTGGATCTTTAAGGGCATAGAAAGTCAAGGACAAAAGTGCATGCTACTTAAGTAGCCATTTTTTACAGAGTATGGTTTTTTGGATGCAGCCGAAAAGAAGTTTGTTCAAAAGCCGACGTCCTGGGGTAACTGAATTATTATAGAATTATGCTGTACGATGATTGGTTTTACAAACCTACTTAATTACTCTTTTCGAAACGGAAACGCATTTCGGAATTTTTGCTGACATTTAATGAGTTAGCCCACCTACTGTATTCGGAAGAGTAAGTAAATATAGACCACTCCCCGTATTAAAGGTGGCCTTTTCCTAAATTTCAGGGGGGGGTTAGGATTAAAGTCAGGAAGCGAGAAAAGGTACCCCTGGAATTTAGCGGGACAACCTGTAATATGAGGAGTCCACATTCCCGTGTTCCAGATTCAAAATGGCCAAAAGACTACAGCACCCCGCGAACACAGGCTACGATTTGCTAATTGACTACGAGACAGTATGCTTATGCAACTAGCATTTCGACATCCAGGACAGATTGTCAGCCATCACGAAGACTTCTCGCGGCTGAGGGATCAATACGTGCGTGTAATAAGGAAGCCCCCGGCTTAGCAGAGCTGTGCGGACAAGTGGAATACGGGAAACCGTAAGGTAATGCCTAGGCGGAACTTGCCTAACTGGTGGGCGGAATATGGTTTTTGGATGCAGCCGGAAGGAAATTCATTCGAAAGCCGGCATCTTGAGGTAACTGAATTATGATAGAATTATGCTGCGCGATGGTTAGCTTTACAACCCTACATAATTAATCTTTTCGAGACAAAAACGCATTTCGGAATTTCGGTTGACATTTTATAAGTTAGCCCACCTACTGTATGTCTATGTAACTGGAATTACAACATCCAGAACAGATTGTCAGCCACCACGAGGACTCTTCGCGGCTGACGGATTAACATTAGCGTGTACTAAGGAAGCCCCCAGCTTCGCAGAGCTGTGCAGACACATTGAATACGGGAAAGGCGGAACTTGCCTAACTGGTGAGCCGCAACGGCAGGCGGAGATGTGCCAGTGCTGACGGGCGTGGTGGGTGACTGTGAGAATCCCTGGGGATAGCTGACATTGTAGGGCATTGACGGCTCCGGCAGGGGTTGGAATGAAGCACAACTGTTTGAACTGGACCGCATACCGTTAGTGGGTGAGGCCGACGGAGCAGATGTCAGGCAGGGATATTCACTGTGTCGAGGCACCAGGACCGGGGGAAGGACTGTCAGGTGTACAAACAAGAAGACAGAGTAAATACCGGCAACGTCTCGTCCAACACAGCAGCAGACAACCCGTGCGTCCAATCCGCGCAAGATTTTAACTAAGTTATCTAGAATCTGCACGCAGCCAGAGGTGGAAACGTTTCACGTCTAAAGAGACGCTGAAACGAAACAAATAGTAACAATGACCAGTTTAAGATTTGCTCTTTCAGCATAAATCACTACTTAGGTGTGGCGGACAAATTATTTCTCTCATGGCATCAAGTATTGCAACGTGGAAGGGCCGGGATCAGTTTACGCCTCAACCTAGGTCTAGGCACTACACTCATTCAGGTGGGGCTAACTTGTATTTGCCACTGCTGGGCACCTCTGGTCTAACCGACCACAAGGACGCGAAGTTTCAACGCACGATGGTAAGTTGCAGTCCATAAGAAACACCCGACCAGCTTCCTTCTCCTGTGACGAAGAATGAATACCAAAGGTTCATCAATGACTTCCACATATGTGAGAGGGCGAATCTCGGATTCTCACTTGAACCCACCATCAGAGACAGTCACAGATAAGAGTGATGGGCGCAGAGGGGGTGTAGTCATAGGCGATGAAACCGGGGACTGCTAATGATGACAGGTATGTAGTTGCATGGCAACTACATCCTGTAAATGCTTCGACCCTCGTGAGTCCATCATCTTTATCTGTGATTGTCCCTGCTGATGAGTTCGAGTGAGAAACCGAAACATCACGCGGATAAAATTCTTGTTCCAGACATCACACTTGCTTCTTTTCAACTGCTTCCTGGAAAACACCTTTTTCGTTTTCACCAACGTCCTCTCTAATCTGTCCAATCGGTAGCAACGTCCTACAAAGGCATTTGGAACTGCTCACTTATCCGTCAGGACTCAATAAGCAATGGGCTTTGGTTATCAAGACGACTTTTGTTGACACCCCGTTCGACCTCAATAAACGCAACGGGAACTCGTGATGAACAGAAACGAAAGTTAAGGTGAAATCAACAAAGCAGACGACCGTCGATTGCTGGCAGTCATGACGGCACTTGAGTATGTGCTGCAATGCGCATGTCAGTCCGGAGTATCGACACTAGTTCGGAACCGACGCGGTCGAATCCCCGCCGTGAATAGCACATAGTCTAGAGATATTTCCAGTAATGTGAATTTCGCCACAATGATTTTCGCGTTCCGTTTTATTGAGTTTCTTTTAATACAGGCTGATCTAAGAGCTGTTATCACCTCCCCATGCTTGTCGAGTCACCTCACGGACCCAGAGTGTCAGTACCCGCACAAGATTTGAGGAATTAAGCAGTTGGGATGCTGCTGCGCAGCCTAGGGATTGCGATTTGGATTTTTTGCTGCGGTATAGACTGGAAAGGGATGAACCACCCCTCACGCAGAGAAGGCGATACTGAAAAGCATGAGGATGCTCGAAGTGCTCACAAGTCGGAGTTCGAACTTGGCCGAACTGCCAGCGACAAAGTTTCCACCGACGTTGTCAAAGGAATTCCTGTTCTACACTGGCAACTGACGTGGCGAGCTATTTAGCAGATTTTTGAACTGTAGTTGACGTTTGAGGCCCGCTCAGTAGAAGCCGCGACTTTGGTCAAGCACTTTTTGGCCATCTGCAGCCGGCTGAGTGATTTTCCAAAGTTGACGGAGGGAGGCATCACTGCAGGGTCTGGAACTAAATCCTTAAACCAAGAACTGCCCTGCCAACACAGCTCCGTGGTCTCAACTACTTCCTGACGTTCGTCTTTTCGCCTATATCAGCGGTATCCGCACGCTTTAGCGTTAGTCCTGACAAAATCCGGACAATCCCCTTGCGTGTCACTTCTGTGAGAAAAGGAGTAGATTAAGGGACGTCTCGTGTCCGTCCCAAAAGAAAATGATATCCAGGAGAACAGCCTTTCACCAGCGCACGTCCGTTTTTGGCCACGGCCTTCGAATTTAACAGGAGAAAGTGTGGGATTCATCTGGCTCCCGAATGCGAATGTGCACGCACAGACGCAGAACGTTTTCTAATTCGGCTCTTTTGGTCTCACATAATTATTTTTCAACAGGAACAGTGCCCACAGCTTACGCAAATTGCTCCTCATAACAACAGGGGCTGTGTTTGAGGGGTGTAACGGGCTCCCATTGATTCAGTCGCTGCGTCGCCGCACGGTGAATGTTGAATATCAGTTCCTGTCATCTACTTCAACTCAGGTTGGGGAGCAAAACGCGATTCCCCTGAACTGAGTCTTGGCTGCGCTGGACATCTTAAAGGAGGCTCTTTGGGCACAGATAAGTCGAGAACTTTCAGACGTCCACTTGTGTGAACGGCAACCGCAGTCTGACCCGTAGGTGTTAGCGGTTTCAGCACCACGTACCGGCCTGCTGTCCCGCACCAAGCAACGGAATCTTAGAGGGTAGTCAGTCTGACCATATGTATGCCCACTGTCGGAGTTCCAGGTTAGCTAGTGCTTGCATTGATTGTTGATAGAAAACATTTCTGATCAGCAAAGCTCAGCATTCCATCTTTGTTGGCGCATGTAGAGCTATAGGGGATTATAGCTCAAAACTTGGGAATAAAGGAAGTAATTCCGGTTTAAAAAAAATCGCAATTTAGGGGTTTTGAGGCGTTTGTTTGGCTATTTACGTAGTTTACTGCCCACAGGTTTCCACTGTCTGCTTCCGAAACCAGCAAAGCGTCCTCAACATGCTCCAAAGTTTCGAGTGTCAAGTTGACCTTATCATACGAACTTGATAGACAAGTAACTTTGAGACCGGAAGATCATGTGAGAACTGAGGACATACCTCCAAACCAATGGAATTTCGGAGCCTTTTTGAAGTCCAAAATACTCCCTTTCAAGAAGAAGTGGCTTCTTATAAAAGGACCTTTTGTGGTCCTACTTAAATCCATTTTTCTGAAGCCGGGTATTGACTTTATGCATGCGGAAAAAATCGACGAAAGAGCACTTGGCATCACGTTTAACGCTCATCAGTAATTTAACCTTTTTGAAGTAATATTTCCTTCATGGCTTGCAAGCTCAAACTTGCATTCACCATGCACGACGTCCGTTTGATTGCTCCCGAGTCTGTATTTTTTGTCAAAACTGAGGACTTGAAGAGGATGGGTCCACAGGAACGGATTTATTTAGATGTTGACGTTTTAAAGAGCTTAGTCGGCTCTCCATTGTCAAATCCTGAAGTGCACTTAATCGACCAGAAAGCCCAAGTAGCATGTCATGTTGGTCGGCCTCGTGTTGGTCGATTTTCCTCTCCTCGCGCTGCCTCGACCTCTCGGGGGATGGTTGATGGGTGTTTTGTCTGTGTGCTTTGTGAGTTACCACTCCGTCGGGGGGAGGTGATTGAACTTGTGTCGGGTGGTCGTTCTGACGGTTCTTGTTCGTCCTTACCGAGTACACTCGCCGTCGGGCTGTCTTCGTATGGCCTTCTTGAGTCCGGTGTAGTTTTTTGGTCCTGCGCTCTATGATTGTGATGATGTAGGACTTTGTAAGCTGCAGGAAGGTCCAGGTGCCCGTTGATGGAGTGGGCATCGGAGAACCACGCCTCGAGAGCTAGCCGTTCTGCTTTCGTGTTGCCCACTTCGGATTCCTGGTCAATTAAGTGCACTTCATGCTTTGACAATGCAGAGCCGATCAAGCTCTTCGAAACGTCAGCATCTAAATAAACCCGTTCCAGTGAGCCCATCTTCTTCTTTAAATCACCAACCCGGATCTCTCAACTTTGCCAATCAAAACTGGGGACGGACAACAATTGGGCAACAGACAGGCAAAAGGAGAAGTACGAGTACGATGACGGAAGCGATTGGCATCCTGACATGATCATGCAGCACCGATACAAAAAAAAACAAACAATCTGCAATTGAGACTAAAATATTTATGGCACAGGACTCACAGGTAAGAGGCTGGGGTAGACGGACCGACCGCCTTATCAAAAGCAAACTTGGATGAGATTAACCTGTGTTTAGTTTTAAGCATTTTAGTGAGAGGATATAGTCGATCTAATACACATTTTAACTGCCCGAAGTGATAATTTGTGGTTGTTACGTTTATGATATGTCCTCGTTATACAATGACTTTGAAGAGGCAGAAATTAACGGCTTGCACACAAAATTCAGAATGGGTAGTAAAAATGCATATAACCAACGTAAATGAACTCGGCCACGTTAACTAATTATACGAATGACTTCAATTATTGAACTTTTCTCATATTCATATTTTACTCTGGGTGCATGCAGAGACTGCGATCGCATAAATAAGCGACTAAATAAACCACGACCCAGTAAAGAAACTGTGTAGGTAACTTCAAAAAATGCATTTTTCCATTTTCGCTAAATTGGCTACCCTATTTCAGACGTCTAAGGGTGGCATAATTGCTTTTTATTACAGCTAACATTTCGAGAGGGAGCGTGGGGTCGAGACTCAAAAGCAGTTGGTCGCCTAAAGTTGCAAATATAACCAGAGCCACCATCGGAATAAGCCAAATGTGGCTTCTGCAGATGACACTTCCTCACGCCCACTTACCAGTACGCCTACAAGGAAACGACGGCGAAAGGCTAGTCATAAGTCTACGAAAGATAAGAAGAAGAAGCGACAGTACTGGATGATATATTCTCAACAAGACATAATCCAGCGGCTTACTGACCTTTGCACTAAGGTCGACAATTTGGACGCCCATATTAGGAGTCTTGTCGCCGCCTCCACACCGCTTCCCGTTGAGGAAGGTCCGGCATGGCAACAGGTCAGTTCGCTGGCCGCCTACGACCGATTGTGTGCGGCTTTGTCAGATACCCAATACCGCCGTCGATTGGTAACTTATTTATTATCTATAAACACTTTACACAGATATGCTACTTATCTGGAGCTGGAGGTGAGAATACGCCAGCATTTGCTGGTCGCATTTTCACCACCCTATTCACCGAAGACGTAACAGAGTTTCTGACCTTCTACGGGAAGAAACCAGGAAGTAGAGCATTTTTTGGTTCACCAATCTACGACCTTATACTCGGTAAGAATTTAAATTCATGTACATTATGCATTTTCCCTACTAGACGTCTTCAGTAAATGGTGTGTAAGCCATTCATCCGACAGACAAAAACTAGAAGAGGCATTTAAAAACGTCTTCAAAAGGGCTCACGACAGACAACAGCGAAAATGCAACAAAGCATCAATTAGCGGACTGCAGAACGGTAATATATATACTTGCATTATTAATTTGTCTGCTTAATTAACTTTAATGCAGAATAATACCACAATTACATGTTCTAACTGTTCTGCGTTATCTTCCTTTCAGATGCCCAACCGCCGGAAGACCTTGAGAGGACGCAGACTGATAATCAATGACAATTGTATTTTTGTATATTTTAAACACAGATTTTTAACTATTTT
>CACRXP010000647.1:77737-125520 GCA_902702965.1 Spirometra erinaceieuropaei
GGCTGCATAAACGATGGGAAAAATTAGACAAATTGATCGTTATCAGGACCCTATTGATTGTTCGGGTTGTTTGTGGGCTTCGAACGTGGCTCTGAAAAAGGAACTAAAGGTGTTGAGTGACAAAAAGTACCGTTGAGCGGGTAGGTTCGTGGCAGCCCTGTAACGCCCCACGATCTGCATGGGGTTGTTTGGATGAAGAGACACTTTTGACGCCTGGACCTGGGATGGAGATGGCGTAACTGTGTGTCGATGAAAAGGACTACTGCCCTCCCCTCGCTCCACCACCAACCTCCTTCCCACAACTTTCCGTAACGCTCACGTCATACGCTCTCTCTCAACGTCGGCACCTCCCTCGGCCCTCCCCTGCACTTGCCCACAGCGTTGCGTTCCCCACCGGTTAACCAGCTGGCATGTCGGTGTCGCCTCAACATCCAGATAAGTTACTCCCTTGTTGTAAGAAGTCCCGTTTGTACCATTAACTACCATAGTATGCATTCCAACTTTCTATCACTTCCCTCTCTACCGTATTGTCTGCCTAACGTTTCTTCTTCCCCTGCGTATGGATGTGTATTGCGACGTGCTAACAGCTCTATTAAGATCGATCTGAATAGAGCCGTTAGCATGTCGCAATACTCATCCATACGCAAGGAAGGAAGATACATATACCTTATGGTATATTAAAAAGAGATGGGGACTGGGAATGCATATAATAGTAATTACTTGTACAAATTTGATGAGTTACAGCAAGGGAGTAACCTGTCTGGATGGTAAGGCGACACTGACATGCCAGCTAAACAACCGGCGGGGAATTCTTGACGTCCTCGACCGCTACAACCCTGCAACGCAGCACACGTTCGACAGAGTTGTTGGAACGAGCCGAGGTCACTCTGACGCGGATCCCGGATAGGTCAGGTGTGGTCGTTTACCAGTGAAGATAGCCAGTGTTCCTCCTCTTCCTACCGATGGTAATTCTTCCCCTACCGTTCATCACTAGTCTCTCTTATCGCCAGCGCACTCCCCGACCCTTACCCGCAGTTGCCGACAGCGCTGCAACCCCCACTGGCGTCTAACTGATATGGCGGGACCAGCTCCCACTCCAAATGGATCATTTATACAGTATCTCGCTACTTTCTTGTATTTGTTATTTTCCACTTTCTTCTGCTCTGTCCATTTGTTATCCTAACATAGACCTTATACAATATAAAACCCCTTTCGTGTTATATCCCTATATGCTTGTCTGATGTGTTGAACGACCCTGTCCAGTATTACGTAACCGGAAAGCTACTCTAGGTGGTCTATTCGACAGTGTGTGCGTGCCAACCTCGACGTCTTCGGCCACTACAACCCTCTCTGCCGCTGGCCCTTTCGCGTTTGCCATGGCCGCTGGCACTCAGCCGCTCGTCTATCTTAAAACTGAGAATTGCCGTGCTTTTATCAGCTTGCTGAAGTCTGTTCATTTCAGAGATGTATGGTCGCATAATTTTACGCGCTTATGCGGATTAGTTAGCCACACTCTTTGTCTCAAAGAATGGTCTAAAGGTAACCGTGGAGGACGCCAAGTGCGTCCAAGGCAGCGCTTTCTTACAAGCAGACCTTTTTGAGGAATTCCAAATTTCTCAGTCAATAATTGCTTTCAAGATAAATCTAAATATTCTTTTGGTGAGGCATTTTGATTCCTAGTCATAATATGCGCTCTTTTAGGACTGTTTATCCGTATTTGGTACATTTAACCAGGCCTCCCTTACATCCGCTATCTTAACGTACAAGCAGCACGGAGATACACTGGACTTACTGTACGCGAGCCCTCGTCTTCTTTATGCACTTATCAGTTTAGAGGATAATGGAGTTGTGGCGGAGTGTAATATAAAGACAATGGACGCCCTTCAGATCCTGGATTTCGACTTCTCAAGCAGCAAAATAACCAGTAAAATCATCATAAAGGTATGATTATGCGTCCACCATTCTGTTACTTAAGTGTGGCATCAAAAATTACTGCCACTTATTCTGCTGCGTGGTCTTTGTGTCTATGTGGTCCGTAACACTAAGTTCTGAACCGTTGGCTGTTAAATAGACCCCATGTTTGATACAGGATGAGATTTATTCATGAACTAGAGCTCGCTTTTAAAGTACAACGACCCATGGACAAATTGATGCGTCTGTATAATCCAAACGTTTCCGTGTTTTTAATTTTACTCACTTGAATTAAATTATGTCTGATTATTTATGTAGGGTTTATTAACTGCCGACAAACACATTGTGTACATACTACATATGCGAATGAGGCTGTCCATAGACGTTTGTTATATCGCCTAACCTTAATAAGACAAGGCAATCCTGCGTGTACGTCGCATCTTGTCAAAAAGCTTGGCGCCGGTGATTGGCTGTTGTAAAGAGTCGGACTCATTGCCATGTCATTGATTATCATAAATGCCACCAACGGTCTTGTTTTCAAACCAGCCTGTCACCCGCCTCTTGCACAGCGTTAGCAAAACGAGGTGGTGGAAATAAATTAAGGAAGGTTGGACGGAAGTCGGGAATTGCCGAGCCGTGGCAGTGTTAGAGGTAGCACACGAGGATCACTGCCTATGTTTGGACACCATCCTTGAGGTCATTGTTTCCGACAGTCCGTACCTCCGGTAGAAGCGAAGAGGCGAGCTCCAGGAAGCACTTCAGACGAAGGAGATGCGATTGTTGGGACATGAATTTTGTTCGCCCGACATTTTGGGTCCTCACTCAAACCCACCGTCAGAGACAGTGGCAGATGGGGGGGTGATTGACTCACGAGGGACGCAGTATTTATAGGATGCAGCTGTCATTCAACCGCATGCAACTCATCATACCTAGCAGCTTCCACATTCATCATCAGGGGGTCGTGTCGCCGTGTGGTAGCTATTATAATAGGTATGTTGTTGCACAGCGGGTGCATCCTATAAACACTGCGGTCCTCGCGTGTCCATCACCCGTATCTGCCACAGTCTCGGATGATGAGTTCGAGCGAGATTCCAAACTTCAGGCGAATAAAATTCTTGTTCCAGTAATCGTCCAGCCTCCTGAGCCCGTAATTCCGTCGCCGGACAAACGTTTTGCCGTGCACATAAACGGTCGTACGCTTGTGGTGTAGGGTGTCTGAGTCATACTCGTTGTGTCACTTGGATAGCAGAGACCATGACAGCTAGTTTGTCATTTCTGTTTGTTATTCTGCCCTAATTCTTTAACAGACAACCAATTCACAAACATTTTACCCAACCCTAGCATATGATGTGGTTCAGAAGATCTCAACAGGTCTCCGATGATCGTTGCGGAGGAATTCCGTCTTTACGACAGTTGTGATTGTGGACTTTTTCCCATAAATACCCAGACCATTATGTAGCGATGGACATTTGAATTTGACAGCATCGCCGCGAAAAAAAATTCTCGAAAGCAAAGACGTTTTGGCGAAGGCTTTATCACTCAGCCAATCTCAAGTCCATCACTTTTTTCTACGGAGCCCAAATGTTATATGCGATTTCATAAAGACTACACAAAATGACTTGCAACGAATGTTAGTATCTTGTCTACGTCTATGCAACTGTTGCTACAATGGTTTAGAAGAAGGAATAAAGTCCAGAGGAGATGGAGCCTCTAACGATTTTCTCCACTGATCAGCGGGCCACATAACCGAGTCGCTCACAGTGATGATTTTTCATCAGTCGACCAACGGAAGCAGCAGTACTGTGTGGCAGCAGCATCTATCAAACGACCCGAGTTAATGCAGGCCAGTAGCGCATGATGAAAACGCTGGAATGGCTCTACGAAAGCCTCATGCACTCGTATTTTTTTCAAAATTACATTGGATCTGGCCACGAGACTACCTGCACCACGAAAACAACGAAGCATGCAATGTGCAAATCGCATGCTACACTTTGTTGCCTCTTAGACCTGTTCCTCTGAAGTTGGGACATCTAGATTTGGCCATCCTTTCTTATGAGGCAATTGAGCGACATTGCTCCTGTTCTGCGACGCGAACTCAGTTGCTACAACCACTGGAACGCGTTGAATCATTCATGAATTGCACCGGGACAACTCTTGCGAATTTCAGTTCGGCAGTTCGTCTTCCTCCAGGCTTTTCACCCTACAGAGACTTCATCTGACAGTTTGAGTTCGGGTATCAGTGGACGGCTTACACTTGCAGCCAGAGAGTAGAGTCATACCGGGACCGCTGCGGCAAAGATCCCACTGGAGACAGCTGGAATGGCGGTCTGAGCAAGTCGGCAAGACATTTGCCAGCACGGCTGGCACCAATTTAGTGAGGGTACTGAGAGACCTTTATTCGTCTCAGCCATTTGTCCAATTAATTTCCCACCAGATGTTTACATCACCATTAACGAGGACATCTAACTTCGTGGCTGTCTTCAGTCGGAGCTACTTTCGTGTGGGTCCTGCAGGGCGCGTTGTCTGACGACGCCGGTGACTTTGCGCTCCGGGGCGACAGTGGTGATAATCGGAAACCTACCCAATGCCACTTTCCTAGTCTTTGGGAGCAGCTGACTATCATGACTGGCTAGACAAAAACGACGCACTTCTTTGATCACCGAAATCTTTGAGCTATTTGATCTTCGGGGTCGTCCTAAAGCGCATTCACAGTGAAAATCCCAAGAGCATGTCATTCAACGTCTTACCGAATTGGGTGACGATTGAGGGTCGCAACTGTGGGGCGACTAGGTGCGGTAAGCGGGAATATTGCCTTGATGACAACTAGTCCATTCCCATCACAAACAAGATGTGGCCCAGTGATAACGAACCCACCGAGAACATGACGTGTGTTTAGATTGCCGTTACTAATACGCCCGTCACAGTCTCCTGCTACGATCTCAAAGGAAATAGATCTCAGCCATTTGTCCAATTAATTTCCCACCAGATGTTTACATCACTATTAACGAGGACATCTAACTTCGTGGCTGTCTTCAGTCGGAGCTACTTTCGTGTGGGTCCTGCAGGGCGCGTTGTCTGACGACACCGGTGATTTTGCACCCCGGGGCGGCAGGGGTGATAATCCGAAACCTACTCAATGCCACTTTCCTAGTCTTTGGGAGCAACTGACCGGCTAGACAAAAACGACGCACTTCTTTGATCACCGAAATCTTTGTGCTATTTGATCTTCGGGGTCGTCCTGAAGCGTATTCGCAGTGAAAATCCCAAGGGCATGTCATTCAACGTATTACTGAATTGGGTGGCGGTTGAGGGTCGAAACTGTGGGCGACTAGGTGCTGGTCTTCCAGCTAGTTAAGTGTGGTGAGCGGGAATATTTCATTAATGACAACTAGTCCATTCCCATCACAAACAAGATGTGGCCCAGTGATAACGAACCCACCGAGAACATGACGTGTGTTTAGATTGCCGTTACTAATACGCCCGTCACAGTCTCCTGCTACCATCTCAAAGGAAATAGATCTCATCGCCTTGGTCGTAGTGCGCATCCACGTTTGACAATGTCGCTGTCGACACCAACTATAATTACGCTGACAATTGCCCCTTCTGGCCGTATGGCCGAGACACATTATCATGGCATGAACACTTTGGTTGCATTTTATGGCAGCTGAATTAAAAGTTGTCAGATGTGAGAGGTACGCGCCCATGGTTAGCATGCATCCAGTCTTTAGAAGACGAAGACGCGATCACTGGAACAAGAAATTTATTGGCCTGACGTTTCGGACCCTCACTCGAATCCAGCATCTGGGACAGTCGCAGATAAGGGTAATGATGGCACAAGGAGTGCGGTATTTATAGCACGTGGCTGCCACGGGACCATATGCGCCCTGTAATTAACAGCTCTCGCAATCACCACTGGGGTCGTAATTGATGCGATAGTGACTTGTCAGCCCGCGTCCGAGTCCTTAATTGCCGCGATTTCGCCATCCGTCTTGGATGCTGGTGTGACGATTTCTCGGCAGATTGGCCCATTCTCTTGTCTACTCACGCCTCTCTTACTGTTTTTTTCCAGTCAGATTGCATGCGAGAGGCCTTTTCGGAGTTGGATGTGACGAGCGAGGTCCTCGAGGTCACCGTCATTCCTCCACCGCTGCCCCAGCCGCGTCTGCGCCTAACCACCTACGGCTACACCGGCACCGTGCACTACGACTTTCCGCGGGACTCGGACCCCGTAGAGGTGTTTGAGTGCTCCACTCCGGACGCCCTGGTGGCCCGCTACCGACTCACTCTCCTGCGTCCCGCCACAAATCGGGCGTTGGCACTCTCCTCGCGTGTCTGTATTCGCATGAATGAGCGTGGCTTCCTGTCTCTGCAGTACATGATCACCTCCCTCCATTCCAATGACTCGCAGGCGTCCTTTGTGGAATTCTTTGTAAGTCATCGACTCTTTGCCGACTAACCTAGACTTGCGATATCGTTCCGCCCGTAGATGTATTGGCCTTCCTTTCGGCATGCCTGATTTGTTTGTAGGCGTTGATATGGGTAATAAACCCTGCGGACACCTGTTTGTTACCTGAAAAATGCGTTCTTCCTACCAACAGAACCCGACTCCTAAAGGGATTATCTGCATATACTCCTCCCAGAATCTGAGGCTTATATGTTTTCCTATAGAGATTACAGTTTTCTCGGTAAACCACTCTTGTAATACTGTCGGATCTGATCGTTTCATTGGAGGCGCAACCCCTGTTGTGACCCATGCCATGGCCTATCGCTTGCGAGGTACAATCAGTGACCGATCTCGTGAAATGTTAACCGGAATTCTGAAATTTGTCTTCGACTAGGGAGGATTACTTGAGTTAGGTCCTACTATTGATCCTCTCGTGACATGATCCCATGACATCTCAAACATGCCAGGACTATGGCTTTTGAATGCACTTCGGCTGCCGTGCAATCTCCACTCAAATTGCGTCCTATCCACCCAGTTGTTAATGCACCTCATGAAGTATAAACCGCAGTCCAAATCATTTGCAAAACTTTATGAGTCCTGTTTTGTAACTTCTTAATGGCATAAAGGAATGAATGGTTTTCCCCACACGGAAAAAGTGCAGCTTATAGACTGAAAACCCTTAACAGATGCAACGACAGGTCAGGCTAAAAACTATTTGTAAGTCGAGAATTTTAAGACCGAAGGACGCCCTTTCCCCGAATATAAGATTCGAAGAAGTAATTTTCTAAAAAATGAGTACAAAAAGAATATTTTTGTTAATGTCTTCCATAAAGTCTATTTGAATTGATTAGGACTCCGAAAACCAACGGGAAAATGCATACTAGTTAAGTAGTCAGCGTTTGCCGTGTGCGATTTTTTCAAGCGACCGAAGAGAAGTGCATTCGAAAGCCAACATTCTGGCGTGTCTGAAATATCATGGGATTATGCTGCACTATAATCATTATTACAACCCCATTTAACTAAATCTCCCTAATCGAAAACGTAGTTCAGAGTTCCGGTTAACAATTCAGGATATCGGTCACTGACTGTAGTTTGGGGACTTTGCTTCAGTTCTAGCCAATTGGTTCCACCTGAAGACGCCCTGGAGGCGGCTGTTGACCGTGTGGGGACAACAAATGGCTTGGCAACAGTTTAGGTGGACGTTCAACGGGGCAGTTCTTTTGTCGAAAGGCTGTTAACCGGTCGGATTACAGGATCCGCTTGTCCTGTTTCCCTTTTGGACTCGACCTAGAGCCCCAGGAACAGAGGAAGGTTGCTGACGACGGCATGGGAGCCTGAAAGGACTATTTCCGGCTTATTAGCCATAATCGGCCGGCCATGCCCAACCCCAGGTTTGAATGACCCGGGATTCGAGCTCGGGTCCTTCGGTCATTGAGTAGAACGCTCAACCACTGGGTCGCGGACCAGTTGTCTTGCCGCTTGCGATCGGAAATGGTAACTTTAGAAGATGAAGATGCGATCACTGGGACAAGAAGTTTATTTGCCTGACGTTTCGGATTCTCACACGAATCCATCATCAGAGACATTCGCAGATAGAGGTCTTTGAAAGGCCTTCATCGATCAGGTTACAGGACCCGAGCGTGTCTTTTCGATCTCATGTAGTCAGATTTGCGGCTGAGCCCTAACAAGTTCATGATTAGCTTTTGGCACCACACATCGCGCTGGAATATAGTACTGTGCTGGCTCAACGCCCTTGGCTCAGTGTATAGTTTAATTTCTAGATCGGCCGGCACTTGAATGCTAAGTTACCAGATGTCTTCTGAGGTGTCGTTGCCGGCTGGTCGTAAATGCCAGATTTCTCAGGATAGCAAAATCCTCAAACGTTTCATTCTTATTACAAGACCCTCTTATTGTGCAATATAGAAGGACTCATCCCGTAGATGCGTCGTATCTCCTAGCCTTGGCCCTCCAGTAGTTTGCAACGACAAGGTCAGTCGCCTGGAAACGTCGACCGTCAGAAGTTCATCTTGGAGGACCTCTTTTTGCACGTCGTTGGTGTCCAACTTGGGGGGGGGGGGGACATACTCCAACAACTGTTACGTTTACAACAGGAATATGCAAAAGTGCAGTCCCCAGCGAACACGGTTTCCAGCGTGTGACTAGAGTTTTGGCCTAATTTCCCGGAACGATTGTAGCGTCGTGTCCACCTCTGTTGTCACTGACAGCGCTGTCGTGGTGCTTAACGTTTCTCTCAGCGCCTGACACTTTAATACTGTTTGAGTCCTAATCTCTAACGGAGACGGAGGCCGGCAGTTCCGATGTGGTACTGCGCCACCGAAGGTATGGGTTAGCTCTGCACTGCCGCTACTACAAAAATTCCCACGTCCCAGCATATGATTCGCAGTTTTGCCTTTTAAGCTTTTCATTTCGTCTTGACTTGATTGACCAATTCAGACTAGTCTTCGTAATTTGAATTTTGAGCTCGATACCTAAATTGGAATTGACATTTGGTTTGCATCCTATCAAGTTCTGTGGATCACCTGCGCCATACTAAAATTGGCAGCGGCCAGCCAGCGGTGTGTACATATACATTGAGATTGATTCGTCATGCTCTCAGCACGGATAATAGCTAAAAACCCAGGCACGCATTTCGCCGACTTTGTGCCGTTGCATGATGCGCCGCCATCTTTTTTTCCTCCGAAAAGGCCATTCTGCGGATTGACAGAGACCTAGATGCGCCGGTTCCCGTGAACACCGTAGTATGAATCGAAAGTCGTGGTGATAAAACTTCCGTGAAATGTTGATTCAAAGACTTCATCAAAGTTGGGTTCCTTGGTCTCCAACTCGACCTTTCGGCTGGATGCCCAGCCTGCAGGCTAATTTATTCATCGACGGCTCATGTTCGTCCCATCACAGTGCTGGCGGCCCATGCTGTAATTAGACCGCGCCATTTTATAGGGCTACCGGTTTGCTATACTCTAATCCCCCACATCCTGTTTGCGCTGTTACCGCTGGTTCGCGGTTCTTTATTCGCCAAGTGTAAGTCTGATTTTCTTTCGCATATTCATATCAACTTGCGGATCGAGCCTGAAAGGTATGTTTCGAAGGATTTAGTGTAGGTTCGCGCATTACTTTCATCGGAAACCAAACAAGGCAGTTACAATGTTCATCACCCGTAGGTATCTCGGGTAGCCAACAGCTACACCACCACATATGCCTTATCTACCCCGTGTTCACCCTGTCATTTCAGAATCAGGCCCAGTAAGGATAGCACTGTGTCCCCACCTAGCCTTTTTTCCCAGGACATTCCTACTTATTTCATTTACGTAGGCATGTTATGTCAGATTACGGTCGCGTTCAACTTTACGAATAGAGTTACGGTCATAATAAAGGCTGGGGTTGGGTTTAAAGTTAGGGTTAGGAATGGGATCGGAACTAGGAGCAAGGTTAAGGCTGGAGTCAAGTTTTCCTTTCACTTATCGTTTTAGCCATTTTGGCCATCATTAATCAATAACCACAGCTTACCTTCTTTTCCGCCCCTTCACGTCCACTAAATTCGCATCTTTCAAATCGCGCGGCATCTTGTTGGATTAATGAGGCAAACATATGACGGGACTGCGAGTTTTCTCCATGCCCTCCATCTGCCCCATCCTTACTAACATCCTTCTCACATAACGGAAATTCTGCTCAATTTTTCGGGTGGCGCCACATACGCTATCGTTGCCTCGAGTCCGAAAAGCCCTGTTTCGAGTTCCGCCATCAATTATCTACGTTATCTACCATTATCTACATTAAGGTTATTCGGGTCCCCAAGAGTTGTCTTTGCCCACCCTTCTGATTCCGGGAGCTTGCTTCTCTTGTCTATCTTTCTAGTGTGTTCCCGACGTGGACGATACAGACGACCATCGGAACACTGATGACATCGTCTCCGGTGACATCTCGCCCTAGCACAGGACGCTGTTCCCCCTGCTCCCCCTGTTCTGCATTTCCAGATTATTTTTGGCAAATTTGATGGCATTTACACCACTCCTGGCCCATTTTTG
The DNA here is from genome assembly GCA_902702965.1 of Spirometra erinaceieuropaei. Lineage (NCBI taxonomy): Eukaryota > Metazoa > Platyhelminthes > Cestoda > Diphyllobothriidea > Diphyllobothriidae > Spirometra > Spirometra erinaceieuropaei. The sequence goes on from CACRXP010000647.1 coordinate 88,136, forward strand.
ACTGAATAACTTGTTTACAATCTTTGCACTGTTTTCATTTGATATGCCCTTCCTTAAACCAAGTTAGCCAATGTGATTTTGCCTCCAAGCGTTCATAGTACATTTCGAGACCAGATCAACTTTGTCCATAGCCCCTTAAGGATGGAAGGTTGCCGGCCATTTGACGCGTTCACGGGTGGCGCGGACAGTGGGAAGCCGGTCAGCTGCAAAACAAACCGACTAGCGAGTAAGTCACTGCTGACCGGCAGTGGCAGCGCCACTGGGAGGCGAACACCCCGAGTCTGACACACCGAGTTTACTAGAGGATTTCGCAGTGCACGATAATAACACTACGACATGGTGATCGCAGACCACCATTATATAAGCCCGCATGCCACCACTGCCTTGTGGTTAGGCTCCACCGGAGGGGATAGCTTCGAACAGCCAATCCAGGCTGTTGTTGGTGAATGTGCGGTCTTGGGGAATGTCCGCCCTGCTGGGTTCCGTCAAGGTCTCTGGGGCTGGATGTGAATATTTATCTGAATTTCAAAATAAGGATGAAATACTTGTACTCCACAAATGGGAGTTCCTCCCTACGAGGCGTGTATTGCGGTTTCGCGACGTGTCCACAGCACAGTTACTAGCCACATGCCCGAAACTTGTTTCACCGACGTTTGTGTCGCTGCTTGACGCAATTAGAATGTCCTCGACTCGTCAGTGGGCCCCCGGAGCTTTCCACACGGTCCCTAGCCTATAGGCTCTCCATTCTCTCACTGCTAGCTTTCCTACTTTCAGAAAGAGTTTAATTGTGAGCCTAACGTCCTCTGGGAAAAAATTTTTAGGTCCAACCCGAGAGCTGAGATGAATATTCCAGTCCGGTCTCGACGGATTCAACTTATCGACCCCGTAAACTTCATAGTCAACCAGGGTGCACTCAGCACTGGGTAAATCATCGTTGGGATGCATCGCCGTTCTCTCAGCACAGGTTCTAGTGGAAGCTCTAAATGGCGTTTTGTGGACACCTCGGTAGCTGAATGACACGCCTGGGGACTGGTCAGAAAAGAAGCCAATGTGTTAGTGGGTCCGATATATGGCAGTACCACGTTCTTCCATAACTAGTGGTATGGTTTGAGACTGGCTATCGTCTGAACTTTAAGTGGAGCCTTGGAGTCGGGGCTTTTTGAGCTCCATCTGAAGTCTGCTATAGATATTTGGAGCGGATTTCATGAGCTCCGATGAAATAACCTGTTTGCGTTCATAATCGGAGTTTGTCTCGTTTCCCCGTCATAGCTGCAGAATTTTCAACTCACCCATGTGTCGGAGGCATTCCGAATATATGAAGTAATTCTCCGAGAGGAACCTATTCAGATAAGGTCCAGATTGGATGTTAATACTTTGGATGAATTTCCAAGCTTCGGCCCAATCAGCACACTATATTCACGAGCTGCAGATGGGTTTGTGGTGGTACATTAATTCGGACTCAGACAAGTCTACCATTCCCCTAGCATAGCGCGAGAGACCATATAGGCGTTTCGCGGGTTTTGCTACAAACTCGTGGCGCTTATTCGGCACGCCCGGCTCATCAGTTGCTCGGAAGTCTCCGACACACAAGCCTTCCGATTTCTGGTTGTGAACCCTAGTACAATTGTAAGAAATTAGTGTGGGAGTTTGCAGCAGAGTTCTCGTGACAGGCCTTTCCCGTTGGTAGGAACGGGATACCACCAGATTCCCCCAGGTGATCTTGTTGCATTCGGTAACTGCAAAAAGGTTTTCGCTGATATCGTGACAGACAGTGCGCTCGATTTGCCATCATTTCCAGCACAGGCAAGAGCAGTAGGCGGGGGTGCATATTGCTCCGCTTTCTGTTGCTTGAGCCCCAGTAAGTTCTCAGTCCTGTACTTCATTGCTGAATGGCCTTCGTGGGATAGTACTGTGTCCGTGAGTTGAGGGTCATTGTGTTCGTAAATTTCAGCTGAAACTGATTCCGCTCAGAGAGCTTTTTCATTGGATATCCGGTGGTATCCCGTGGTGAGGCCCGACAGTTTAGGTCAGCGCTTGAGGGTGTGCATGGACGGTTGGTAGTACACACGAACTGCTATAAGACACCAGGATCTGCCACTTTTCCGCCAGCCGGGTTGTTCCGTCTGAACTGATCAGCGGTGCAGCTCCGGTTGGTTGGGGATCGCAGACTGTCTAAGGAGTCGCGGAGGGGTTCTTCATTTCCCCCTGTACTGCGTATTCGTGGATTGCGTCTGCCTTGTTAACCAGTTGACAGAGGTCCTAGTGGACCGACGCTTTGTTCGACGTCTGTCTTCCAGGACTTGAGGGCAGTCCAGTTTGGTAGCCATTTTGTAGAGGCGTTCCCGTCTGCATTTGGCCGGGTCTAGTGCAGCAGTGTTCAGCTTAGTTGATACTGACTTCGTTCTAGGTCGTTCTCACAATTCAAGTTGCCGCCTCCACTTCGAGACTAACAGTCAGACATTCGAAATTCGTCCCGTCCTTGTCCGTCATCTTACCCAGGGAGTCAGACAATCTCCAGATACCAAAAAAGTCGGAGATGGACCGTGGCGTCACCCCCCCCCCCCTCCCCGCCTGATGTATTTTATCTCAGTTACAACAAAAGACAATTTTTCCGATTGCCAAGCGTAATATAACATATAGAAGAGAAATGGAAACAGTTTCATTTTGAGGAATTTGACTCTCATCATCAAACGCAGACATAGTTCACACTATGCAACCATTGTTGGCTTCCGGAAGCGCAGTTGCCACCTGCGGCAGTTTCGGTGAAGGTCTGCCACTAAGCTTACCGACTATGGGCAGTATTATGTTATGTGTGTCCGTGCGAATCTGCAGGGGCACCATCAGACTGAACAAACTGTCCTCGATCCTGTTCAAGTAATTGAGGAAGTCATCGTCTGAAGTTGGTTCTATTGTGATAGTGACCTTCCTTGAAAGGCCTACAAACGGAAACGACCGGAGTAAGGCAGGGCTTTCTGTGATGAAATCATTTTGGAGGTTTTTTTTAGCAAAACGAAACTTAGGATGAATCGAGATTTCGCTACGACGCAGTTATAACAGTTTCTTTATGACCCAGAGGTGGAAACTGGATGCCTTTAACTGGTAATCACGGTAGGACAAAAAACAGGTTCCTGGGTTCTCCTACAAACGAAAAGCAGGATATTCGGCCAGATCTGATCTTGCAGTCGTTCCTGAAATGGCCAAACCCCGACTGTCTGTAATACGGGAACGTTGGTAAATGGGATTTTACAGGTGGGGCAATCGGACGCGTAAATGTGGAAGTGCTGTTAGAGAATGTGTTAATGAAGTGTGCAATCAAACTTTGAATGGACTGAAACTGAAGCGCCAATGATGAAAACACGGTAGGGATCCAACCAGCCAATCGAAAGTGATAACGCATAGTCAACGTCATTCGGCATGGTGTGCAGCGCCACTCGATGAAGATTATGCTGCCGAACTACTGATTTGTTCTGGGTAGGCCAGATTATGCTGAAATAGTACAACTGCACACTGCCGGAAAGAAAATGGGCAGTCTCGTGCTCGGGTTTGGAGGTAAGGTTAGTCTTAGGGTTTGGGCTAGTGTGAGGGTTAGTCACAGGGAAAGGGTAAGGGTTAGGGTCGCCCTCACTCTAACCCAAACCGCAGGCCTGACACTAATCCTAACCCTAACCACTAACCTTAACCCTAACGCCAACCCCAAACTCTAACCCTGAACCCCTAACCCTACCCTAACCCCCAACCCAGACAACTCGAAGGTTAGAAGGGAACGACAAACACCAAATCGACGTAATTACGCCAACTCAAAGCCAATCGGTAGCTCAACAGTATTATGTTCTGTGTGTTTGGCTGAACAATCAGATCTCATCGGATACTGAACAAAACTTTTTCACTCACCTGACATTCTATGCTAATAACTAGGTTCGAGTACTCTTAAATGCTTGCAAAATTTATTTCGTGGATGGATGTTGACTTAAAAGTGAAAGGTTTACTAAAACAAGCTTCGCGGGCTTTAAAATTGATTTTCCGTCCGCTTACATCAGGTCAGACAAGGTGTTAGTAAGCACGTCCTTGTCACGGAAACAATGGCGTCTTTGATGTCGAGACTTCCGATTTGTAAGCACATGAAACATGCCAGCCAACAGGACTCTATTTTGCCAAACTAGTGATTTCTGTGCACAAGTCAATGTCTTAGACAGAATCGCGAAATGGCCGAGCTAGTTCCCATCAATTTAATCCCGCAGCTTGCGAGAAGACGACTTTTCTGCAGTTCATTTTAAACCAGTACGCGATTTAGAAACAAAGAGTTACCATGTCAGCCGCTCGTGAATTACTGCAATATTTGTAGTACCACAGAGCAACACTTTTCGAACAATATGCTTGTTTTCATGATTCAAATATGGTACAAACGGACACCAAATAAATTGAACTGTGACTTCCTTCGTTTAATGCGCAAAAATTTCTGGCGGCAATATAACAACACCTGTTCCGACAATGCAGTTCTTCTTATCTTTTCTCCGTTTTATCTCAGTCATTATGAGAAAATGGAAAACTTGATACCGATAATCGAAATGACATCGTAAGGTACTTTTTAAAGAGGAAACTTCATGGATTAAATATTTTAATTAAGAACATTATGAGCCTTCGTCGCAAAAAAACAATTCTTTTCAGCTGTGACGTACCCATGTTCGATCAGCCTAAAATAGGACCCAGACAGTTACCTACAGATAAATGGTCTCCAAGAATGCACTACATGGGTAAATATCTCCAAGGTAGGCCTGCATTTGATAGTTTCGATCGTCAAAAATACCGAACTCGTATTTTCTGATCATCGACCAAGAACATTAAAAATACGAACGCTCCCATCTACGTTTTAGGGGCGCCTTAAACTTCGAGGCTTCTGCCGTCTTCTAAAAGCAGACAGTAATTTTGCAGAGACGAAAACCAGCTTATATGCGGAAGATAGTGTCTTATTGTTACGTTTCCTTAATATATTTCAATTTTCGTCGCTAATCTCACCTTCTTCATATAATTTTAGGTGGGACTAACTTGTACAGTCCCCCGAACAGGGCAAGGGAATAGGTGCGTCCAGTCCAAGTAATAAAGGTGGACTTACGCATAATTCCCGCGGGGCAAAGTATTCCCGTGTTCTAACCCCAACAAGAAACCTAATATAAAACTAAAACATTGCCCTAATATTGGCCCTGACCTTACCCAAAACCTTAGCTCCGCAGATGAAACTAGCCCCTACTCCAACCCGAGACCTGATCCTGCCTTAATTTACCGTTAATTTTAAATATAACCTTAAGCCTAATCCTTAACCTATTCGTAACCTCAAACCCAACCCTAATTTTACTGGAAGTTCTCATGTCCTGTTTGGGGGGCCACATAAGCCAGTCCCACCTCATACTCCCACGATCGATCTGCAGGGCAAAATACCGAAAAAGTCTTCACAGCAGTTCGATCGTAAAAAACGAAAATGTTAACCGTGTGTCCCACTACCAGCTGAGTGCAGAACGGTGACTTATGTGTGAGTTAGTCGATCGTGATAGCAGGGTGTCGCCGCATTTGCCGCACCCCCTCCATCCTAACCCAATTGAGACCGGTCGAAAGACAGAGTTAGGACGACCGGGCGCGGAATTGGACTTAGTGACCGACAAAGCCAAAGAGCTCCTCCACGCGTACCGCACACGTCTGATCTGCGTGCAATGGGCCGGGTTTCCACAGAAACCGGAAGCGGTCGGCTTGGATCTACGCGGAGTAGGAGTGCCGCAGATGCTTCATTAAGAAGGAGCCACTGCAGACTGACTCTCCGTCAGACTGTGTAATCCCGTCAGTTGCCAGCCTTCTAGGCCACGACTTCGAGTACCCTGTGGTAGATTCCAAGCGTCCCAGACTGTTAGCAGTAAGGAGGTGCACCAGAGTGCCTGCGTCGCTCTCATACTCTCCTCCCCCTTCAAGGTACCAGTCTACCGTCCGAGCCGGTCGGCCGTCCGATGTGAGGATTGGGCACAAGTGGCTGACAGAACTCAATGCCTCATATGCGCGCGCCACACACGATATGAACCCCTGTACAACACACGAGGTTTTCACGCAGCGGGGGTGAAGGGCTTGGATCTCATATGCGGTAAAATGTTCTGTTTTTACTGTTTATTGTTTACTTTCCGGTAATGACTTCGGTGTGCCTGACTTCTTCGTAGGAATGCCCGACTTTCAGTTTTATAATTTATTGAAAACGTTAACAGCCTTCGACTTCTACTCTTTTCTTAGACATTCTTGCTTCTTGGCAAGTGGCTAATACTTGCGATTCACGCTTCTTCGTCTTTTTAAACATTGCCGTAGTTTTTTTATTTTTGGAATTTGAACGATGCGTCGGGGAAGCTTTTATCTGGTCGTGATGTTTGGCGACATTTAAATGTTTCGGGAGTTTTAGTTCAAACGGCAACAAAGCCCCCTGTATTGGCATCTCGATCGAACGCGTAGGCGCTAACATCAGCTTACAATATCCTTCTTACGCGGATGCTCATCTGCACCAAACCCAGTGAAAACGGACTGCTTTGACCCAGGATTTCTGGAGAAACCTGATATCTACTGTCTCTGCTTCTCTCGCAAATGTTTTGGTTATTTTGTGTTGACAATAAAGGCTTGATTAACGTCTGAAAATTGTCGGTTAAATGCACCAAATTCATAGACAATAACACAGCACAATTATGTGCTCTTATAGGGCGTTCGTCCAAGCCCTCCAACTACCCTGGCCCAGGTGGGGCCCCTCATGTGCTTACTCGCATTATACCACGTCATGTTACAACGACGAGACGCTGACACGCTGCCCATCCTCCCTGTCCTCCTGACAGACTTAGGACATAACTCTTCCACCTTGGTCGGACGCGTCTAGATACCCTCAACACCCACCTGCACCCCTACTCTCTATTGGTTGTTTTCGAAATTTGGCTGCCCCACTGTGAAGTCCATCACTGTACTGATGTAATAATGGCCAAGAGAAAGCGTATGTTTGCCGGCCTCGACTTTTTCAATGTTTAGATGAGTACCACGCAAAACACGCTGTCTACATAGTTTACGTTTTTGCGTCAGTCAGGAATTTCTTTCCAGGCAGACACCACTAACTTTAAGGAATAGAATGGTTGAGAGGGCGCTGTAATGTGATTTCATGCGAACACACTGGCTTTTTGGATGTGTGGGTAACCATCTCCGCGCAGCAAAAGTACACTTAGACGGAACGGCCCTCGAAATGTTAATTTGGTTGTCGATCTCAGGAACTCGGGGATTGATGAGGTGCCTTCAAACAGATATTTCATCCCAGTTAGGCCACGCTGGTCCCTGAATGACGTGTGGATGGCTTTTCTCACGAATGGCTGCAAGTGAGACCTTATAGCTTGATGTGATTGGCTAATCTCATTTTCGACCATCTATCTAACCTTCGAGTAGCGAAAGTATATTTTCATTCTCCCGCCTGTCTTAATGCTTCCTGTAATTCTTTGCGCTTTCTATTGTCTCGGAAATAAATCTCTTTCTGACTCTCCTGTTACTTATCGAGGCTCCAAACTCGAAGCTTCATAATAGAATGTCAGTTGTCATAAGTCAGCGATATCCCCAACCGCAGACTACACACCGGAGATTCAAGCCCGGGACAGTTGCTCATCGAGCAACAGGTTCGCGTCCTGTTGACTGAGATGGGAAATATTTGGTCGCATGCGAGTCGCGCGCAGCGATCTATCCTGATTGCGGGAGGCAATGAACATTGGGGATGAGGCTCTACAATTCCTGCGGACAGTCGCATAGTAATTAGTAATAATCAACTGAGATATGTTTCATATTGACCGAACTGCGAAAAACTCGGCGCCTCGGTGGGATTCGAACCCAAGCAGTAAGGAGAAGACTTTAGTACAGCCAGCACTCTAACCACTTGACCTACAAGGCCCCGCCAGACGACGTAAATTTAATCAAATTTGTGTCAAGTTACCCACCCAACCTATTGCAACGTCTGGAATCCGCCAAATCTAAAGCAGTACGTTGGCTGTCCAGGCAGGATTTCTTAAGTAATTCACCTAGAATCCACCAGCTGACTACCAGGCTCACGTAATTCATAAATGTTTTGGCAGATTTTGAATAATTCATATTGACTCAACTCTGAAAAACTCGACGCCGAGTTTTCACAGTCCGGTCAATATGAATTACTCAAAATCTACCAAAATATCTATGAGATATGTTTTCCGACTAGGATCGGGATACCGAAATAATCGCTTCTGCTTTATTTGCCATCATCGGCAAATAATTTCCCCATCCTGGGCTGCACACCCGAGATTCGAATCCCACTCAGGTGGTCATCGGATAACGCCCCCACCACAGCACTAACAGACTAGCACGATGTCTATCAAGACCGGTAATACTCCGTGCCCACGAATGTTATGCACCAATCCATCCTGATTGCAGAGCTGACTACGGGGGATTCCTGTGGCCCTCCAACTATGAGAACGAATTTGACTTTCTATGTAATTAGTAGGGGATGCCAGTCGATTTGCCGTTTTTAAGTGACGCACAATCGGCCAGGGGTCAGTTCGTGCGCCGCTCCTGTTCATTGTCTATGTAAATGACCTGGTACGGGAAGTGAAATCGAACATAGCGCTCTTTGCAGACGATCCTAAACTTTGTAGGGCGATAAAAGATGAATATGACGTCAAGATACTACAAGAGGACGTAGAGAATTTGCACGCATGGAGCGAGAAATGGTGCATGAAATTCAACGTAAAAAATGCAGTAATGCAAGTAGTATCGGCGAGGAGATAAACCAATTCACCCTCACGACAGTATCTCCTGGACAATTAACCACTTAAAACCGTAGATGTGCAAAAAGATCTCGGAGTAGCCATTAAAGACGATCTAAGCGTCACCACGCAGTGTTCTAAAGTCGCTGAGCGGGCACTGTCAGTTGTGAGCGCGATACGCAGAACGCTTATTCACTTGAATGCAGATGTATTTGGCAAGTTATATGGGACATTTGTGCGGCCGCACCTGGAATATGTGGTACTGGCTTGGCGGCCGTGACTTCGGAAGGATATGGATATCCTTGAAGGTGTACAACGGCTTGCTACAAAGGCTGTTCATGGCCTCAAAAACTTCACGTACGAGCAGCGCCTGACGGCCTTGAACCTCTATCCCCTGCACTACAGGCAGGACAGAGGTGACCTCATGGCAACGTTCCAGTTGGTAAAAGGACTCAATATGGATGCCAACTGGGAAACGTTTTTTGCAATGGCACCAAAGTCCAATCTCAGACGACATGATTACCAGCTTAAAAGGGAACTGTGCCACACAAATCAACGCTCCTCCTTTTTGTCACAGAGGGTCATTCGCCGATGGAACACTTTGCCGGAGTTTGTTGTTAATTCCCCTACCGTGAACGTGTTCAAGAGTCAACTGGATACTGATCTGATGAAAGGCAACCCGAACTGCCAAAGCCTGATCAAACGGACTACTGAAATGACTATAAATATACTACTAATATGATTTTAACAGATCATTTTTATGCGTCATAACTGACCCATATGGAAATTTTCATAGTCCGAATGCGATGAACAAAGTTTTTCGCAATTATTTCGCGAATACCATATCCGTTTCGCATTTAAGTTCCATTATTAAATTTATGCATTCCGTTCACCAAAACTGCATGCAAAATTTTGCAATTTAACTTTTTTCCCTTACATATGTACCGTCTAAATGGAGTTTTCCGGGCTTCTGTCGTTTACTCCAAATATACTGACTGATATAAAAGAGGATTTACCGTCAAACACAAGGTCACTGGAGTGGCTGTTTTGGGCTAATCGATCGTCTTCAGCCAGTCGTATGGGACCGCCTGTCCGAGTGGACTTGGAAGTTGAAGGGACGCCCAGACACCTACTGAGATTAGTGCTGACGCGGCGTGTGCCATGACTGAAGCAGCACAGCTCTGAGCTTACTGGTCAAGTGAACCTGGGTTCAAAGTCTACAGTTTCCGATGCTATATTTAGGCGTATGCCGATCTAGGACTGCAAACAAGCCAGAAGTGGTCAATCCTGTCTCCAATTTATTTGTCTGCAATGGGTTTCTACGTTCAATCTCTCGATGACATGCAGTCCTTCGCAGGGAGTTCTAGAGAGAAGGGTTCAAGACCAAACGGATGGGCCTTATGCTATCCCGCAGTCCGCTCCGCTCAGTCAGGCGATTTTCTATGACACACACAACCAACTCGCTGTGCTTAAGGACAACCCACCTGCGGGAATCTGTCCTTTCGCGTACGAAATGGAAAGCTTCAGGGACTTTGGAGGATTCCGAATCCATGCATTCGCCGGTTCCACTCCGCCATTGAAGAGCGTAATGTGGGTCGAATAACGGCCACCAAAGTGCATTCGGCCCAAATCCACCACCTCTGGTATTACGCGCAGTCCGCGTAGACGTCTGAGGGCCAGCTTGCCCTCCACTGGTGGGCCCACTGTGCCAGTGTTGAGAACCTTCATTCTATAGGGGTCCTCCACGATGGCCTGGTGAATATTTGGCGTTTTCACCAAGGTCTGAGGAGCGGCCTCGCTGGTAATGCACAAGTTCTCCGGATCGACTAATTCTGCAGGTCAAACATAATGTTACATATTTTACAAATATAAAGTACACCTGTGTCCAGTGAGACAAACGGAGCAGCACAAATCTGCACTGCCGCTTCTGAGCAAGGGGCAAATTGCAAAGATGTTGAATTCTCTGGGAGAAGCAAGAGTGTATCTTGTCCAAAGGTTTATGGTGTACACCAGCTAAAATTGGTAACGTATCTCGTGAGATGTTAGCCGAAATTTTGAAAGTGCGATTTTGGCTAAAAAGGTTTACTTAAATGACGTTGTACTATTGATTATGATGTAAGAAAATTCCAAGAGAGTTCAGTCATGCCAGAATGCCGGCTTTTGAATGTGTTCCTTTCCGGTCACTTGCATATACCGAACTTGGTATAAATGATTTCTCAAGTGATGTAACTTTCTTTGTGAATCTAAATTTATTTGATAGAAAATATGTCCAAAAATATCTTTTCTTGTACTAACAGTTAGAACTGTTGTATCCAGCTGGTCAACGCTTGGAATCCTCCACGCCCTCCTCGCAAGTGCTTCCACATTTGGCCCCTGTTGACATTCTCCTCTCCTCTTTTTGTAACCCTCTTTCGAACGTGATCGGCGTTCTTTTAATTAATTAGTTTTTGTGTTCTGATCCTGAGCTGGGATTTCGATTTGCTCAAACAGTAATAAAGGAATCCTTTGTGTAGGGTATACATTGTTGAGTACTGTAGAATTCTTGGTAAATTGAGTCACGTATATACACCGAAATTTGTTTTGGCTTATAAACGTGACTCAATTTACTAAGAATTCTGCAAGAACTTTGACGTGACTGAAATTAACAAACTCGTGGTTGTGGATACACCTAGTAGTGACTGCCTAGACGTTCATTGAACAACCAGTCCCAGTCATGCTGCGGTATGTTTTCCAAATATGACAATCAGATATGGAAAGTAATCCAAGCTCCTTTTTAAAGTCGACCGAGCTACAGTGAGGGCAGCTATTTTATTATCTTCGTGAAATATGTTCCGTTGAGCTTATCGTTTGGGGAGTTGCGACCTTGGCTTCTTATCGATAATGGGTGCTCCTACAGCTTGCAATCGCATCTGGCTACGGTCACTCATGTTTCTTTCCAGTAAATAAATATAAAGTAAGATATTTTTAGCGGGGCTGGGGAGGGGGGCTCGCTCTAAATTCCATCACGTAACCTATAGCCTTGCCCTAACCCCAACGCTAAACCTAAAGTTAACCGTGACGCCCCTTGGAATTTAATGCAAGGTCACTGGGGGTACTTACTCCCATGCACCATCACCGAATCATCAATACCCCGAAAAACTGTTGCCAGATCCAACTTTCCAATGTTTTCTGAATTTATTTGTTACCTAAGCGTCTGACCCTCACTGCCGTGATTAGGATCTCACTCGATCCCATTCTGTCCACTCGCCAGCGTCCTACTGGTAACAACGAACGTTGTGTCATAGGACACAACTGGCGGATATAAAGGGGCTCGAATGAGATCCTAACCACAACATTGAGGGTCACACGTTTACTTGATATGTTAATATACCTCACTTCATATGGCCTATGACGTATTGGTGATCGATAACGACCGCGAAACTGCTGTCTGCATCTGGCCTATTGGACTCTTAGTGAGCGGCTTACGTATTCTTTGATACCGTTAGAGTTATTTACTTTCAAGATCCCATACATATAAATTATTTTTTCGGCTAAATCCTATGGACAACATGATCACTCCTCATAGAATGTAAATTTACTTTAACACTGAAGCTGACATCTCTCGTCACTGAGTTCAGCTTAGCCTTCATAAGGCCGATTTAATTATGAGTAGAATAGCCGGAGACATACAGAAGTGTGTATAATGAAACGTACTCTGGACACTAGAAGGATGATTGATGTTAACGGGAGGTCGGAATTCACCAGCCTTGTTTATATTATCATGGTTACTTGGGTTGTTCGGCAGTTAAGTTATGTTTACAGCGTAAGCTTTCTGTTGATGAAAGAGTTAAAAACAAACTGATTTGTTGTCCTTTTTAGAGAATGCTGACCACCCAACGGCCATCGATGTTGTACTTGAAAAGCCTCGATGACAAAGGATTGGTGGTAATGCTTACAAAATTTGTTGGACCAGTACAGTTTTTGAGAGAGGAGTAATTGCTCAGAAGAGCGTTCCAACTGAATAATATCACCACTTGTCCCATTGCTGATACAATCAACCGGTCAACTTGTGTAGAACTCAGAAGTGCTACCGGTCACAAGAACATCAGCCGAAAAAGTATGTTAGCTAATTTCGCTGTATCAGCCTGTTCGCAGATATTGAAAAGCAAGCTTGACCATCACCGCTTATAAGCACCTTGCAAGATTATTTCGCAAGCCCGACTTAACCTCATTCACCCTTGAGAATCACTAACCAAAACCCTAACCGTGGACATCGTCGCAACCCAAATATTAACGTTATTCATAATCCCAAACTGCACCCTTATTCTTGTAGTAAAAGGACTTCTAATCTTTGCGGTTATCAATTCAAGAAAAGTCTGAGCGCGTCTTCCGCTGGTTAGCCAGTCTTATGGACTGATTGGTTAGATTTGATACGTGAGGATAGAGCACTGGAAGAAAAACACTACTGAATCTAAATTTTGGACGAACTCTAGGAGGCAATTCTTAGTTTACAGTGCGAATTAACCAAGCAGGGTCCGCCTTTTGCTACTGCAAGGCGCCACATCGGTCATGAACATATACCTCAATCACGGAATGGCCTACGCCTGTCGGCATAGATGCATAATGTTTATATGATATATCAAAGTTGTCAAAACTAAGTATTTACGAAATTACCATCTTGCACTCCCCAGTAGTAGACGAAGTTGGGATTACTGTCGTACTTCCGATGTGCTGCAGGTTTGATTTGAGCCTTTGGAAAAACAAGTGGATTCTTCTGCGTCTTTGATTTTCCCTTGGCCACCTCCTTCTTTGCGCTTGGTTTTACCTTAAGTGTATCAGCAGCAGAAGCATCTGCTTTCTGGTGGGAAGCATCATCTGCAGGGAAAAAAGTCGAATATAAATTTTCTGATAGTTAAGACACGTCAGAATAAAAATTCTCTTATCAAAACAGGCAGGAATGCGAGGTCTCACCCCCCTAAAACATGCCACGCGCTAGGTGCGTTGGATCAGCACAAGGGGCTAGATCAGAGTCCGGCAGGAGTTAATGGGAAAAAAGACAAGAAAGGCCACAGTGAACAATGGTAGAATATTTGTCACCATCTGTTACGCAGAGCTCAGTCGCAGAAAGGTTAAAAGACCCGTTGAGAAAACCAAATTTTTCTTCAAATCTTTTAAAATCCGAGCCAGAGAAGACTAATCATAAGTTTAAGTAACCAGTTTTCGAAGACCAAAGTTACCTGCACAGCCATGCCAACTTTTGTGGGTATATTTGAGAGAATCGCCTGCTTCAGGATTAGTTTCTTGTGAACTCAAAACCGACCTCAGATTCGCACTCGATATTTACTATCACTGGTGGTAAACACCAAAAATTTTTTAAATAATGCTCAGTTGTAAAGAAGAAGGTAGAATTTTATCTGCTTCCATGGCCAGTTCAGTTGTATTGCAATCACTCGCGATTAGCAAAAGTGAAGGTTACTATTCGAACACTTGAATGAAAGTACTAAGTTTCTGGTATTTTCCCCTGTTCGTATCGATATTCCAGTGACGAATATAATGGAAATTCTGAGAAAAGATGAAGAAGTCAGGTTTTAGAATATCACGAGTCAAGTAGGTTGCGTAAAGATTTAAATTCCAAGCTTAAACGAACTTTTTGCGAAATCATGAAAATGATCGATCAAAATAAGGGTTGAATTTCGGTAAGCAAGATTAGGGTTTATGCTCACCGAAGATGACAGATAAGGTACGAGCAAAAAGCAGGCCAGATGTCAATTTAGGAACAAAAAGTTACCGAAGTCACTTCACATTCTATGAATGTTGCGTAACATGCCCTTAAAACGAGCGTAATCCCAAGGATTTATTGAAGCCAAGACATCTCGTGACTGTTTTGCAAATACTTCCTGTCGTTTCCTGCCATTAATAACGACGAATTAGTATGTTGCCGTTTGAATTAATCCAGTAAACCTATGTGAATACGACGGGGCCCTGACGCATTTATTGTTGTCTAATCAGCGAAAGAGCCATTTGAAGGGGCGGTATGAGAAATAAAAACCAGACGGCAAATCAAAATATTGGGAACCTTTAGTTATTTATTAGGATCCTTCTACTGCAGCGAAGCATTGACAAGCAGCATCGATGATAAATTCTAATTTACGATTGCGGAATGACATGAAGCAAACAGAAAAACGTCTTAAATCGCTTTCAGAGGTCGTCCGAAAGAAGAATTATGACTACCGTAATGTTATTTACATGACGTCTTTCCAAGTATATGTTATTACGCATTAAATAAACTAACGACTAGTCCAGCAGCCAACCTAGTAATCTTTCCTCAGGATGGAGTACTCAGCATCATCCAAATCGGAAAACAAAGCCATCTAATGGGTAGAATCCTCTGTTCGTTGTACCTCAAAGTTCATAATAATTTCGGCTTTTGCTCACTTGGACTGTTAAACTCCTCCCTATCTGAGGTGATCATACGGGATCACATCTTTGGAATTCCTACCCACGCAACTAGATACATATACATTTTTAAATTACCACGTGGGATTGACTCACTACCGTACAACGAAATGGATGACTTGAAAAGATTATTCCCGTTGTTTATTGCAACTTTCTATTGCAATTACGTGTCTTCTGGAAAAAATGCCTACCTTTTGAGGGTTTTCCGTCATCTTTCGCCCGTGAACTCTGTTGAATAGTGTCCAATTTCACATCCCTTCCGCGATCTTCATCCTTTTGGTGCAAAATTGAATACAACACAGTTACTTCGGAAGATCAATCAAACGTCAAGAAATTATTATGTCAGAGAAACGCAACTCCTTATCTAGGACAAAAAAGCTCACTGCTTCTAGATAAGGTAAATGGCACAGTATTGTAAAGAACGTCCTGATACTGAAATGAGTTTCCCTCTTCACTGGCACACGGGCATCCTTCAAGTTTTGTCTGTTTAAGGCGAAAACCAGGCTTTGAACCGCCTTGCGATTTTCCCTTGAGCAAATTTCGAGACGAACTGATACCACCATTTCTCCAAAAAACTGGCGGTTGTTTTGAAGACCTAGCAAGTAGTATAGGGAGTGCTTAGCTTGTGATGAAAATGCGGAAGCTTGCCCTTGAACTGGCAAATGCTTACTGCTGCCAGCAAACAACTTTGATTAGAGGCACGCCCAACATATTGGCAATGTTTCAGGTATTAGAATATTAGCTACTTCGTACCTGTCCCAGGACAACAAGTGTAACCTGTGGCCTTTGAAAGTACGCACTACTAGGAAACGGAATTTGTCGTTTTTTGGTCAAAATCTACGCGTTAAAATCGCAACTACTGCTTTAACAATTGGTTTTTAATGTCTAAGAGCACCAACTGCAATCCGCTGTCTGCGTTGGAGGCATAAGAAGCGAGTACACTAATTTGCTTCAATCAATCACGCAGTTCAAGTCATGTAAAACATAAGAACTCGATATGAGCTTCCGGTTGAGACCCAGCGCGACATAGGTTGCCTGCGTTAGGGAAGCGTCGTGATGGTAGGCCAGGGGGATGTCTGCCCCCCTTAACTATCTTCCTACGAAGTGTCTTCATAGTGCATTAAAATAAATGTGCAGTGCCAATAAGACTTTCTCCTTGTATTGTATTTAACAATACCACGTTTACTCTCCTAAAGGCCCCCTAATATCACCACTCCTGTTCAACAGGTAGCCTTACGCTACATGTCATATATCTTACGCCATATGTGGGGAATACACATATTTGTATCCGACCTACTCGACATAGGCGACTTACAGTAAGTGGGCTAACTCATGAAATGTCAACCGAAATTTCGAAATGCGTTCTCGTTTCGAAAATATTAATTAAGTAGGGTTGTAAAACTAATCATCATGCAGCACAATTCTATAATGATCCAGTTACCTCAGGGCGCCTTCTTTAGAACGAACTTATTTCCGACTGCATGCAAAACTGCACTCCGCAAAAAATGACTGCTTAAGTGGCATGCAATTTTCTCATTAATTTTCGATGCCCTTAAAAGTTCAATTATATTTCATGAAAAAATGCACAAAAATATTCATTCTTTTATTTATTCGTTAGCAAATTACGTTTTCTTTCAATTTTATACTCGATTGAGGAGTATAATTCGGTTTCAAAAGTGTTTATAGTTGTGAGATTTTTTAATACCTTGAAATGGCTGTCATGTATGTGTATTTACTACTGTGGCTTGTGAAGCTAGCAATATTGCTCAAACCCACTGCTTAATTTCATGAACTCCATATGATCTCCTGGTACTACCGGTTTTCCGCACACGGAAAAGATACGGCTTGTAGTTTTGAAACTCTGAATGCAAGTATAACAGCAAGTCGGATTCGAAATTATTCGGGAATGAGAAAAGTTTTTTAAAACCGATTAACACTCTTTTTCGAGCATAAAATTGGAAGAAGACGTGATCTTCTACCAGATAAGTAAAAGAATGAATATTTTTATGTTTTCCATGAAATATAATGGAATTTTCAAGGGCATTGAAAATCAATGAGAAATTTGCCTGCCACTTAAGCAGTCATTTTTTGCAGAGTATAATTCTTGCATACAGTCAGAAGTAAGTTCGTTCGAAAGAAGGCACCCTGAGGTAACCGGATCATTATAGATTTATGCTGCATGATGATTAGTTTTACAACCCTACTTAATTAATCTTTTCGAACCGAGAACGCATTTCGAAATTTTGATTGACATTTCATGAGTTAGCTCACCTACTGTACGTGTAAATTTGCTATAATAAAATGGACCTATTACCTTCCAATACTCCTAGGGTAAGGCCGCGCTCTGGAACAAGAGTAAACAACCAGCCCCCTCCACCCAACCTAAGCAGGTTACCCTATTCACCAGTGTTAATATAGGATCATAGGGAGAAGGAACTAGAGCAGTCTGACTTTTTCTCTTGGCATCTAGTCCCATAGCATTGCCGACAAAGTTCAGGGAGACTGGAATGGCCGTTTCTGGCTTACTGACCGTCATCAGCCAGTCATGCCCAACCCCGAAGCGTCAAACATACAAGGTTCGATCCTGCGACCTGTTAGTTAGAAGTCCAACGCCTGTAACCACTGAGCTACGGGCTCGTTGTCCTATCGGTTTCGAGTGGGTAAACACAATAGCAGAGGGATTCTGGTCGATCGTTCTTACGAAACTCACTCGTCCTTTTTTGCATTGAGGTTCCTTCTCTCGAGCCTCACCAACAGTCGCACAGCGGCGCGTAATATAGGTATTATAGGTTGACTAACGGTCAATAAGCCAGAAATGGCCATCACAATCTCCCTTGTCTTTGTCGGCAATGCTATTCTGCCTATAATACGCGTCGCTGTACAGCTGATGGTGGGACGCGAGGACGAACCTCAAGGCGCAAAGGGATGAGTAAGCTCCGTAGCACGATCGGTGAGCGTTCCTCTACCACCTAGCCTCAATTTTATAGGCCCTTTGAAGTTGGCCTTATTTTTCATCTTTCCACTTCCGACGCGTTTCAAGTGCTGAACTATGTCGAGAATCGACACCTCATCCATTTTTTTCGAAGGCAGCTGCGACTTGCGCATGATATGAAAGGAAACTTGGGCAACACGCTCCTATTACTCACAACATGTATCAGTGCTGAGAGTAGTAAAGGGCTTACCAGTCCCTCACCCTGTCACGTCAGCTTGCCGTTCATACTCCGGTGTCACAAAAGACTCAGGGAAAATTCGACTTACATTATTGACTCATACGATAAGACGACGACGACAGTTCGACAATCACGAGCGGCAATGTCCAGCATGTGCACCACATAGTGGTGAGCGCAGGATCGGTGACTGGTGCGTAACTCAGTGGACTTGCACAGTGCCTACCGCACTCCCTCCTCCCCCACCCACTTGGGTCTGTTGCAAAAGAGTCATGAAGACCGGAGGTGGGGTCGAGTACGGCAGCTGACAAAGCCTGTCTACGCATGCCACACTCGTCTGGTCCGCGCATGATGAACCAGGTTTTCACACACCAAAAAGAATGGGTGACTGGGATCTAGAGTGGGAGGGAGTGCCACAGAGGTCGCATTCAGGAGGAGCCATTGCAGTTCGACTCTCCGTCCTGAGAGGTAAACCGGGTTCTCTCGCCAAGCCACAATTTTTAGCGAACTGTGATGGTTTCAAAGCGTGTCGATTTTTTGGTAAGAAATATGCCCTGAATATTGTAGGGACACAATCTCCAGAATCGAGCTCACTCCCTCTTCCGCTCTCTGACGCACCAGTACATTGCCCAAGGCAGCCAACCATTTGGTGCGAGGAGTAGGCAAGATTGACTGGCGCGGCGCGAACCCGCGCATAGGCGTACCAGGACGTTCTCGTGCGAGGCAGCTGTTATAGGTGCGCAGCCTAAATAATGTGTCACATACCCTGGTCAGGCCCCCATGTCTGGCCCATTGCAGAGGAGCAAATGGCTCATAATCACGTTTTGTGGTTTAGTCTCCGCTCTAGTGCAACGAGGCCACCAGATGCGAGGAGCAACACAGAGTAAATTAGACTTTGAGGCTAACCGGGCGTGTTTTTCGGCTCCTGAACACCAAAAGGCAATGCTGGTTCCACTCCCAAAAAGAAACAGACTTCAACGGTGGAGGGAGCTCAATGATGTATTTTACAGAACCCACTTGTCCCGTTGCGTCTTAGGGCTCTCTCCCTCAAGCCAAACCAGCAGCCGCACAGCATCGCACGATCGAGATCGAGCCATAGGTGTTACACAATTGGGAGTTGGGTATGACTTGCTGACGACGGCTGGTAAGCCAAAAATGGCCATTCCAATCTCCCCCATCTTTTTCATTAATGCTATTGAAGTAGGCTTCACTTGAGAAACTGGGATCAAATATTATAGGTCGGTCTGGCAGTGTTACTACCTCCTCCCTCGCGAATGTAGCAAACGTCAACGTTAGTTGTCAGAAAAACTTTATATGGGATTGCTTTGAGCCTCATAATGGAGTTTATGTTAGAGGCTGCGGCGAAAACCATAGTCTCTGTCTGCTTTAAACCAAACTCTGTCAGAGAGCCTCTAATTTTTTCGGAAGGCGCTTGCTGACAGTCACTGATGGAGGTCTTCACTATGTCAGCAAAAAATCCTGCAAAATGATAAAATCTGCAGTCCGGGCAAACCAGTTATTTTAGTAAAATGGTTTTAGTGTGCAGGAAAAGTGACGAGCCTAAAGTGAATATGTAGTAAAACTTAATACACATGGGACTCAACATGCATTCAGAATGTGGAATCCGACAGTTGGTTGACAATATCAAAGGAGGATCAATGAGCCCTACCTTTTGCAGGCGTGACGGACAAACATTCCCAGTTATATGTTATTACCGACAAAGGCAAGGGAGACTGGAATGACCACATCTGGCTCATCAGCCGTCGTCAGCCAGTCATACCCAACCTCGAAGTGTGGAATACCTGGGGCTCGAACTCGCGACCTGTTAGTTAGAAGTCCACGCCTCTAACTAGTGGGCCACGAGCCCGTTGCCCTGTCGATTTCGATCGGGAATATACAATGGTAGGGGACGTTCACCGATCGTTCTTACGGAACTCACTCGTTCCGTTGTGACTTAAGGGCTCTCTCGAGGCCAACCAGCAGCCGCACAGCGGTGCATGATATAGGCAGAATGACATTACCGACAAAGACAAAGGAGACTGGAGTGGCCATTTCTGGCTTATAAGCCGTCGCCAGCCATTCAGCTGTGTAATTGTTTACTGTACTAACAACATAGGTATTAGCTAAATGCCCAGACACGCGTGCTCCTCTGATCTTGTGTCGTCGCCTGACGCAGCCACGACGGGTTCGGTTCATCAGTGGGTCCCCCAGCTTTCCCCGTGTATTTTCTGGGACACAAACTCCAGTTTAACCTTGCCTTGTTTGATTTCCGAGGAAATAAATGCGCGAACTTGGAGTAAATCCTACGGAACAGACATTCTCAGGCACGGTCCGAAATTTGATGTGAATATTTGAGCTGAAGTGCACCAGCTACTGCGGAATAACCGCGTAATATTCAGAAACCGCCAGTAGGCAGCCAGTAGTATAGAATTGTGTAATTATTCACCGCACTAACAACACAGGCGTTATCTGAAAGCCCAGATACGCGTGTCTTGCCAATCATGTGCCGCATCCTGACGCAGCTGCGAGGAGTTCGACTCATCAGCGGCCAAATATATTCATATCAAATTTCAGACCGTGCCTGAAAAGGTCTCTTCCAAAAGATTTACTCCAAATTCGCACATTAATTTCCTCGGAAATTAAAAAAGGTAAAACATTTCCAGTCTTGGCCCGCAGACTGAACGATCTCAGCAGCCCAATTTTAAATGTGCAATATCCGCAAAGTGCGCGAAACGGAAAATATTATTAAAATGGGGTCACAGAACGACATGGCCAAGAATATGGTTTCCTGGCGGTATCTACACCGTTGCCTGTCAAATTTTAAATTAAAATCCTCCAATCAACTCAGTAAGATATACTTCGTGAATAACTGTTCCTTTTGCCATGCGTATTTTTTTGTTTACTTCTTCCGCTTATGTAAATTCAATCGTATTTCGTACAAACGATATATTCATGTTTATATCCCTTTTTAAAGAGTGCTGCGTTCGTAAGTGATTTTTCGTTTGTTTTGATAACTCGAAATAGACCCACTTGTGATTGCACCCACGGTAATCCCTCGGAAGCTCGTAGTCCAGGTGGCTAGAGCGTTTGCTATTCACAGGCTTTGCCCTTGTTGTTGTTGTGGGTTCGAGCCCAACCGAGGCCACACAATTTTCACAGCTGGGTCAGATAAACTTTACGTCTATCAAACTGCACTACTTGAAGGTAGTAAGTAGGATGGCTTGAAAAGTTGCGCACATCTGCATACTTTAACGCATAACCCGCTCTTCCAAATCACATGAAATGTGTACTCTTCGAGCATAATCCGCGTAAAAATACGTACCCCCATGAAGTTACCCAGTGGTATTCATGGAATATCGCAATTACAGATGACTTCTCCCATTGCTGGTCTCTAGTTATGCATCCTTGGTGGTTGCCGGAGGCTGTCTCCTCTCGATCGTTGTAGCAAGCACAAAGAGATACTGTGACGAAGAATACCGAATTTAAACATTCGCAAGTACTTAAATTCTTGTCACTAACCTGCCGCAGACGCGCCTGCTGCCTCAGAAACTCCCTTCCCTCCGGGGAGAAGAAGTAATTTGGAACAAACTTTCTTCTCAGGATTTCTCGGTTGATGGCTGCTTGTTCAAGTTCATTCCGCAGACGGGATACAAACTCGTTAGCCTGGGACTTCTCCGCGAGTTGTTCCTTTTCCTCCTTCTCCTCCGCCTCCTCCCAGTCCTCTGCCAGTATCCCTCCCTGTAGCTGGTCATTACACTCCTGAATTAGGTCATCGACTTCGGGGAATCTGGCACAGGTGAGGGATGCGTGCGGGGAGCCTGGCCGGTTGAGTAGGGAATCTTACACATTATAGCAAATAATGACAGGTTAGAGTTTGCTGCCGCTACTTGTTCATGAGGCAAGAAAAGGTGAAACCCAGGCACTGCAACTTACACTTGCACTTCCATGCAGCTACTTAAATCCCCTCTCCTTGGCAAATTGCGTGTTGGCAAAACATTCAAGTTTGAACATGGGGATAGTTTTTTGAAGAAAATACGGCAATAATGAACTCACTAGGAAGAACAGACAACGGCTTCTACCGTGGACAGGAAGAAAACAGTAATTACATGGTAGTTAGCCCTCTTATGCCGAGAGGTGTTGTACTAGTAATTACGCCTGTTTATTAGGTTTTAAATATGTGTTGTGGCAGATATGGAATAAGATATTTTGACTAAACTACGAAAAACTCGGCAATCTTGATGGGCTTAAAGACCACGACAACGAGGGCATGGTTTGAGTCCAGCCAGCGCTCTAGCCACCTGAGCTACGAGGTCCCACCAAAGGTCGTGAGTTTAATCGAATTCGGGGCAAGTCACTCGTACAGCCTACTAAATGTGATACAGCAAGCTGACTGTCCAAGCAGAATTTCCTAAATAATCAATCTAAAATCTACCGGAGGAGTCCCAGGCTCAGATACTTAAAGGCGTTTTGGCAGTCAACTTACTGTGCCAGATTTGGTGGATTCCATGGATTTCAGTTAGCTGGGCAAGTAAACTGACCCAAATGTGATTGAACTTAGGACTCCTGGTGGGGTCTCGTAGTTTAGGGAGCTAGAGCGTTGACTGTACTCACGCCTAGCCTTTGCGGTCTTAGATTTGAATCTCACTGGGGTCACCGAATGTTTCACAATTGGGTCAAAATTAATTATTAGTAGTACTCAATTCCTCCACATACAACCGTTGCATTTTGTGCTTCTACCTCGGCCGCAGTACTAATGTACCGGGAACATTTTCAGTTCTACACATGTAGCTCAATTCACGCAGTGCAAGAAAAAACACCTAGCTGGACAAGCAGTAGCCTACAGTACGTGACCTATCTGATGAAACTTGATGAGAGAACATGATGTGAGAATTTTCTGACGTCTTAAACATTTCGCATTTTGCTTGCTCGTCGAACCTCTTCAAGGAAGAGTTCTTTACTTGCGCAGAAAATGTGTGCACGTAATTTTATCAAGCAAAATATTCATAATTTGGGCAAAAATAGGCGTTGCGATTTATTCGAGTAATTTCCTGTGCTAAAACCTGTCCCAGACTTCGTTTGCGAATATGAGGATTTTTTTGAGAGGAGAGTAATTAATTCTCGGGAGTTTAACTAAGCAGAGCTTTCCGGACTTGAAAATTGATTTTTTGTCCGATGTGGACCGTGGGGAGCACTTCGCTAAGACAGGTTATTTCTACAGGACCAGAGAGTTTTTTGACTTCTAGTAGTCAGATTAGCATATCTGTGCGATTTGGGGCGTTGAAATGCAGTGATAACACCCACGGGCATTGTTTCATTTAAATGGGTCGAAATGATTTTGCCGTTTGGAAAACTATGTTTTGCCACGGAACTTATTACCACTGAATGGTCATTTTCAGTCTTGCATATATTGGATATTATTTTTCGAGCAGTATAGCTTCTGCTCATACGTGGTTTGGAAATGGGACGGGCAAGACATTGACAGCTTCATCGAAATATCACTCTGCCGCGCGTTTATAATCGTAGAACAGAGCCTGGAAGTGTGCGAAGATAGTAAAAATGGGCGTAATATAAAGAGAAAGGCATGTTCATAGGTTTGCGGCCGAAAAATATCATTATTTCTCTTTTAGCGATGTGAAAGAAACAACGAAAAGCGTCTAATTGTTTCTTGGCTTCACTGCTCAGAAATGTCAAGTATACAGAAATCCCTCAACGGAATGCAGTATTAAAGCACTCTTTAAAAAGATGACTTATTAGAGGACGTTGTCTAATTGACTGAAAACATATTTCTTGTCGACATTTGTCATGGACGTTCATTCTATTCGACGATGAGGTTTCGTGTTTGAGCGAGTCTTCAAACATGACCCAAACGACCTTCTGCATGAAAAAGAACGTCTAAATAGTCCATATTTCGATAAATGCCCTCAAGAAGTAAGTTATCTCAAAGGTTTTTTAACACATAAGACAGAATCGATCTTTATGGGCGATCGGTTGAAAACGCTGAAAATCGTAAAGCATTCAGCGATATTTCAAGACCGATCTGGAGCCCAACGTGCTCCAGAACAAACGAAAGTTCAAATTAATTTTACGGAAGACAATTTCTCTTTACATACACAAGATGGTATGTTTACGATCCCACCTGTCAAATTTATTTCAATTTATTAATCACCGACCCGAGTGACAACAGGTGTTCTTAGGAAAATTTTTGTTCCTTTGATGTCCAAATCGGCGAAATCAGGCAAATCCTGTTTGCCATTTGGACCACAACTCAATCAATTCAAAACTGTAAAGAATCCCACGAATCCCACGGAAACCTTCATGGAATCTGTACGCAAAATTTGGGCTGTATGCAAACCCCCATACCTGAAATTACACTACTTCTCAAGAGATATTTAAATGTAATCCTTACCAAAAGATTATTTTCAGAGATTATCCTATTTGTGCCTTCGTATTTTCTGCGTGTTTTGCATTGACGGACCTTTTATACACGCAGATCTGAAGTTGACTAAACTACAGCCACTTTTTAATTTTTCGAGATTTTCTGCTTTTCTAAAAAATGTCATATTTCTGAACAACGCAACATTACTTTTAACATTTTAATTATGTTATTTATTCTCCTAAAGTTAATGTTTAGTAACACATATATTGTGTCCGCGCATTGGTGTCGGTTTGCGAGCGATTGGCGAACATTCTCAAATTTAGTAACATTTCATGTGTCAGGTCACCCACTGTATGTATATGTGATATCTTCGATATTCCCCCACAGACCCCACATACGATTTTTTGTTACATTCCGGTACGGAAACCGAAAGTGGCAAAAATGTTCTGTTTTTATCAGCTATTCTTTTGCCCACCTTTTTTGATTCTTTTGCATTTGATTTCTTCGTAGAATGCTTGATTTCAGCTTAATAAAATGTCTACAGTTTCCATGTTTTCTGCCAGAGTGGTCGTTTCTGGACAAGTCTTAATACTTTTCATAAACTCTTTCTCCTTTTTTCCAATGTTATCGCTGATTTCTCAGTTTTTAGCCTGGAGGATAAGTTAAGAACGGTTTAGCTTATTCAAGACTTCCACAACAGGCTCATGTTCCACGAGATTTGACACCTACTCTACAGGGTGTCTCACAAATCGCTCGACCCCTTAGAGGTTTTACTAACAGTTTTCCTATTACTTTTTCATTTTTCTCCTTACATCTGTAGAATTTGCTTCAATAAATTTATGTGAAGATAAATGACGAGGCCATGTAGAAAAATCAGTCTTTTCTAAATAATACCTATAAAATGTCAGCACGGAAAAGTATTTTCAGTAGCGTTGTTGGTTTGGTAAAAGTAGTAGCGGTGACGGCAATAACATCTAAACCCTGGTTGTTTGGTAGCTTTGATGAGCGTAAAGTACGGAACTCATCTTATTGGTCGATTGATTAACGCAGCATCCTTGTCAAAGCAAAATGTCGTTGATGCCAGCGAAGAGGCGAGTTCCAGGAACTAGTTGATAAGACGTAAAAGCGATCGCTGGAACAGGGCTTTTATTCGCCTGACGTTTCGAATTCTCACTTGAACCCATCATCAGAGACGGTGACAAAAACGTTTTTGGCACTGTCTTCGGTGATAGGTCAGGCGAACAAAGCCCTTGCTCTAGCGATCGCTTCTACTTCTTATCAACAAAATGATGTGTTTCTCTGATGTCTACGAAATTCGCTAGGCACGCCTCTCTCTCAACCGCACGTAGACTTTCGGTGCGGAAACCTAACCAGTCTCATTCCTACCTTTTCTGTCATCGCTTGTGGACGTTCTGGCGAACATTCCATCAACTGAAGATGGGAACGCCAGAGAGGACTCCAGGCACGTTTTGTTTCGCCTGGCTTCATTTGGACTGTATGAATGCTCGCCCCAGTAGACAATTCTGCGCAGACAGTGTTCTGTGTACGCCACGAGTGCATTGTAAAACCTGGATGTAAGTAAAAAAAAATATTGCTACATTAATTCTCTCCTGTTGCGGGGCAGCAAACATTTATGTCAATAAATTGGGACGTAACCGGTGGGAGAGCGGCTCGCTTATAGTATTTTCAAAGTAACTTAACACAGGTATAAGTTGCTTACAAAAAATTACGGATGTCGAGTATTTATCGTAAACATAAAAAGAAAGCTTTCGGATCTGCTTACTTCACACAAACATGTAGTGAAGGGTCTTTGAGGGTAGTACCTCCCAGTCGATGACTGACTGGTTACCCGGCCTTTAAAGGGAACTGGGCCAGGCCACGTGTAGGGCCGCATCTCATCCGTCTGGGTTTTAGGGATTGTACGTGTCTGCTATGTCCTGGTTCAGCAAGCCATGGCTCTTGCAGCCCGGCGTCCACTAGTAGTTCTCTAGCGCCCAGTTCCTCGCCGACAGATGCGCTTGCGCTCCCGCTGGGTATACAGGCCGTGCCTAACGACTTTCTGGCCCATTCTCGTTGTTAATTATGATCAAATGTTTGTTATGGACCAGGGGGTGTGGTGGCACGCCTAGGTGCGGGTCCGGCCGTGCCAACTACCTGCGTCTCCCCCACCTCCGTTCTTATTGACTCTGTCTTGACGCCGGACGCATGTGAGGGAGGAGGCCGGAGTGCGGTAGATGCTTCGCAAGTCCACTCTCACTATAAACTAGCTCACGTGCAAGTCACAGTGCCCGCTCTCACCTCCGAACAGCCACGTAAATTAGCAAATGGCTCTGCTGGTGAGGTGTGTGCCCCTGAGCGGAAAGGAAATCAGAGGAAAATGAAGTGCTCACCGGATCGAGAGAATTGTTTGGCTGACGTTTGGAAGAGCTTGGGCGGCTCTCAATTATCAAGACGTCAAGTGTAAAAATCGATCGGAATTTTGAATAGACAGCCGAATTATTTGGCTTCGGGCTGATTCATTTTTTTCTTCTTTCGCTGTCTTGACCTACTGGCCGTCCCTTTGATCATGGAGTGCCACCCAAGCTCTTCGAAACGTCAGCCAAACAATTCCCTCGATCCAATGAGCACCTCCCTTTCCTCAGACTATCGACCCGGATCTCTTACGTTTGCTAACCCGAAAAGAAAATCATTGTGTCCAACTGCCTTAACTGAACCGAGTTAAGACGTTCTACGCGTCGCTCTCTGCTGCCATATTCGGACGATGATTGATCGCCTTCGGCCACATCAGTAGAATTGTCATCATTTGTCCGCAAAATTTTAGCGTAATAAGATGGCACAGACCGCGCCTGGTTACTTTGTACGCCCTCCTTCTTGCTGACTGGGCATGCAAAATGCAGTCAATTAGCATTAAGAGTATAGAAAAGCTGGTTAGATGTGGTTTGTTAGCCCCACCTGATGGACACAATACTGTTGGGGTTTGGGTTAAGGGTTAGGGTTAGGAGTTAGTGCTAGGGGTTATGGTTAGGGGTTAGGGTTAGAGGTCAGGGTTAGGGGTCAGGGTTTCGGCTGAGGGATTAGAGTTAGGGTTTAAGGTTAGGGGGTAGCGCAACTATTTCTCACCCATTCAAAGTACAGCCGCGCATTCCCAATAGCTTTTCTTTTGCACACAATTACTTGACTGCGTCGCCTGCAAGTTCCCCGAGCCCACTTGTAAAAAATCCTATTACCACCGGTCCCGTGTTAGAGTTGACTGGGGTTTTCTTACTTCGGGTGGGGCTACCAAACCACATCCGACCAAAGAAGCTGTTGTAAAAGGACTAAAACGGCAGAAAAAGGCAGGAGGAAGTAGGCTGACCTCTCGCGCTTCCGCGGGTTGAGCGGCTCATTGCAGTAGCGTCTCCGGTAGACTTGAGAGTCTCTCGGCGGGGCAGCAGCAGCAGTAGTCGAATGGCTTGCGCCGGCTTTAGCTGCTATACTTCCGCTAGACGAACCACCTGTCGTCCTGCCACCTTTCGAATGCATGAGAGCAAAGTTCAGGTTCTGTGCTGTCAAACCGGGCGGAATTATGGATGGTTCCATGTAGGCGGCCTGGTGACCTCGGGAGAAGGGTCTGTGTGCGCTCACGGGGTTCGCAGGTGTCAACGTTCTGTCCTGTTATGCAGACACCAGGATTTTGATACTTTCGACAGAATCAGTTACCGACGCAGTGAAAAGCATGAGCGATTGGCTGAAATTTTAACCTACATTAAAGGTAAAAGTACGTCTGTACTGCTGGTGGACTCATTGCAAAGTTTTTAATGTGTAGTAGCGTGTAGACTTTTGTTTGAGGGACACTCCAACCGATTGTTTAAATAATGGACAAAGTTATTTGAGTGATGCATGACTTTCTACTGAAGCGTCGATAACGTCAAAATATGCAGACTGACTTTGACCGATCTCATGAAATTTGAACAGAAATCCTGAAATGTGCTTTCAATTAGGAAGGATTACTTAAGTGGGCTTATAATATTGATTGTCTTGTGACATAATTCCGCGATGTTTCAAAAGCGCCAGTATGTCGGTTTTTGAATGCACCTCTTTTTGGCGGCCTGCCAAAAACGCATTCGGTAAAAAATTGATACTTAAATAGTATGCATATTCTCTATCAAATTTCGATGCAGATCGAGTTCAAAGTCATTCGGCGACTTAAAAATCTTTAAAGTCAAAAAATAGCCGTTGCTTCGAACGGAACTTTCAAAGGAGACATAATTTTCTACAAAATGAAAACGAGAAATAATATTCTTATGGAGGTATGGTTAAGGAAAGGTGAGATTAAAAGCGTGCACACCTCCATCCTCGCACACACGGTTGATTCTGGGCATCGTGTGGATCCCAACCAAGCTTTCCGTTTGAGTTTCAAGATCCCACCTAACTGGGTCAGTGCCTACCTTCAATAACTAAAGCGACTGCCATTAGATTACTGAGGCCGGTCCTGTGCACGCAGAAGAACCTCTAGCATGCTCTGCGTCTTTCGTGACCAAAGATCGATTAACTACAAGTATGTCTCAGCACCCCCGTTACACCCTTCCCCATGTGACACGGCCCCACCTAACCATCACTGCCACTTTCTGCCTCCTCCCCACCCCCTATTCACACTCCCACATGCAGTAGGTGGGCTAACTCATGAAATGTCAAATGAAATTCCGAAATGCGTTTTCGTTTCGAAAAGACTAATTAAGTGGGGGTGTAAAAATAGTCAGCCTGCAACATAATTCTATAATATTTCAGTTACCTCAGGATGCCGACTTTCGAATGAACTTCCTTCTGGCTGCATGCAAAAACTGTCCTCTGTAAAAAATGACTACTTAAGTGGCATGGATTTTTCTTATTGATTGTCGATGCCCTTAAAAATTCAATTATATTTTATGGAAAATATGCATAAAAATATTCATTCTTCCGCTTATTCGTTGGAAAATTACGTCTTCTTTCAATTTTTTTACATAAAATAAGGGTATAATCTGGTTTTGAAAGACTTTTCCAATTCCCGAATAATTTTGAACCGCTCTTCCGTTACCCTTGGATTCAGAGTTTCAAAACTACAAGCCGTATATTTTCCGCGTGCGGAGAACCATATATTTCTCTACGGTATCAAGAGGAGACTATTTGGGGTTCATAAAATTTAGCAGTGGATTTGAGCCATATTGCGCACTTTACAAGCCACATTGGTAAATGCAGAGACATGACGTTTTATGAACGTCCATTTCACGGTATTGAAAAATTTCACAATTAGCAACCTTTTTAAAAACAGATTATACCCCTTTTTGAGTATAAAATTGGAACAAGACGTCACCTTCTACCGAATGAGCAAAATAATGAATATTTGCATGCATGTTTTCCACCAAATATAATTGAATTTTTAAGGGCATCGAAAATCAATGAGAAAAGTGCGTGCTTCTTAAGTGGTCATTTTTGCGGAGTAAGGTTTTTGTAAACGGCCGAAAAGAAGAAGCCCTCAAAAGCCAACACTCTGTCGTGTCTGAAATATCACGAGAATGCTTCGCAAGATAACCAATATTATAGCCAAACTTGAGTAATACTTCCTAACCGAAAACGCAAGTTCAGAATTTCGTCTGACATTTCATGAGATTAGTCACTGACTGTAGCTTCATATAATGCCGTTCCATTCAACAATGGATATTTTATGACTGTCATATCAGCCTCTTTTCAGCAGGTCGAAAAGGGAGAAAAAATTAGGCGCCCATGTATACGGCCTCAAAATAGGTGACATCGGTGTTGCATCCGGCCTGTAGATTAGCTTAAATATCAAAAGTTTATGACCCATGAATTGGAAAGTTCCTAGAAGAGGGGACCCCTAGGAAGACGTAAATATCCAAATTTCGCAAACCTGATTGGGTAGAAATAGTGCTGTGGCGGACGCTGATCACCGCAAGATGCGTGTTTACGCATTGCACACAAAATCAGGTTCAGTCTTCTCAATTAAGACCTCATAACGAACTATGGGACTGGTGCTGATTAATTCTTACTAATTTTAAGCTTATTCACATGTAATCACAGTTAGAGCAGCAGTTTTATTGCGCGCCAAAATGACGGAAAACCTGTCAGAGTGCCGGAATACGGTCAGATTGAGTGGAATGATGATTGGCAGGGGAGGGAGGACAGTCGCCGGATGTCGAACTTTATCTAGAACCGCCGAATTACATCGGCGTTTATGTACGGATGCGCCGGACCATCGCGGTGGCCACATCGGATTCTGGCAGGCGTTGTCGAGAGGACGCACCCATAACGAATGCCAACACTTCGGGGGCGTGGTGGCGGAGCCAGTTGCTGGCAGGCGTCGCGCACACTGTGACCCCTGCCACCCCCCGTGTTGTTGTTGGTCAAAAACCCGGTCATTTGCTCTGTAGACCAAGGGATGTGGAGTAGAACACCAAGGCGAGGGCTCGACCGTGCCATCCACCTGCGCCCTCCCCCGCCTCCGGTCATCTTGACTCTGTCTTGACGATGGGCTCAGGTGGGAGAGGAGGAGAGAATGCGGTCGATGCAGCGCAAGTGTACATTCACTATAAACTATATCATGCGTAAGTCACCGTCCCTGCTCCATCTTGCTGTGGAGCACACGGTGGACATCGTCAGACGCGACGGTCAAACTGTCGTGTCTTAACTTTAGCCCTTACTCCCATCGTCGAAGTTGCAGGAAATCCACCTGTAATTTGTGGAGGCCCCGTACTCTCCCGTGCCCCACCAAAACATGTGTCAATGTTTTCAGTTTCGTGACAAAACACTTCCTCTGCTCATTAATTTCGGTTATTTGGACCTTTGGTGAATTTGTTCAGCCGTTTGCCTGTAGTACATTTGAATCGACAGTTCGATCGTCGATTTCGACGTTGTGCACCGTGTGCTACACACCAAGGTGCAACAGGCACGGTGACTTGCACGTGAATGAGTTTACAGTGAGTGTGGGCCTGTGCAGTATCTACCGCCCTCTCTCTCTCTTCCCACTCCCCATCTGGACCCGGTGTTAAGGCAGAGTCAAGAAAACCGGTGGCCGAGGAGGGCGCAGGTGGCTGGCACGACCGGACCCGCACCATGCAGCTGACCAGGATTTTCTGTCACCACCAACAACAACACCCCAGCAGGGTTCAGGAAGAGGAGGATGATGACTGGGCTGCTATGCCCACCACCCGTATACCCCGCGGGTGTAAGGGAACTGTCAGCCCATACTAGGCTGCGAGGACCATGGTTTGCTGATACTGGCATAGCACACGCTTTTAGACCTTTTGACTTTTAGCACATTTAGATGAATGAAAGCAGATCGTATGAAAACGTGGGAAGTAAATTCGCCTATTAGAATCAACTTCCTAGGCGGAGTGTTTCTCCCGCACTTTAGACAGAGAACTAGACAGCCAAACGCCCAATTGGTCCGGTGCAGCCGACGTTCGTTTCCTAGGTCACCCTAGTTGCTCAACCGTGAGATCTGGCTAGCGTGCAGTGCAATCTTGACTGACAAAACGCAGATGGGTCGCATGACTATGGGCGCTCAGTGACTTGGGGGGAGGGGGGGGGGGCAATAAAATAACCTTGGAAGTTTTGTCTTGGTCGATTGCTTTCAGCTGAAGGCAATCCGTCTGGTCGCGACGACTGCGCCACTCTCCTGCATACTGCTATGATCGCAGGGGGTAATGGGCAAACTTGCTCAGATGAAGTGAACTGCAAACCAACAGCCTGACAGCTATCGCCGTCAGCTGGTGCAGGAGGTAGGCGGGCCAATGCTGACAATCCGCTATCGAAAATCACTCTTTAAACAAAATGCGTTGCCATACATAAACGACGGTGTACGCCATCCTTGTCATTACTTTGCAGCGAGTTGGGTAAATTGACTACATCTTCTGCGAAAAAGTAACACGCTCTCATCCTTCTCCTGCCCCTAAAACTTCCCTCTTCGGTAGATGCGCTGGACCGACACGGGGGCCACATCGGATTCTGACAGGCGTTATCGAGAAAGTGCACTCATAACAAATGCCAATATTGGGGGTGCAGGGGTGAGCCCAGTTGCAGGTCCACGTCGCGCTCCCCCCCTTGTTGTTGTTTGAAATATCGATCAGGTGTTTTTTTTAGGTCAGGGACTGTAGTTGCACGTCTAGGTGCGGGTTTCGTCATACCAGGCACTTGGAGCCACCCCACCTCCGGTCTTCTTGACGCCGGATTCAGGTGAGGCAGGAGGAGGAGGAGGAGGAGGAGGAGGAGGAGGGAGAGTGTGGTAGCTGATGTGCAATTCTACCAGCACATTAAATTGAATCACGCGCAAGTCACCGTCCCTGCTCTCACCCTGCTGTGGAACTTATGGTGGACATCGTCAAAATCGACGGTCGAACTGCCCCGTGTTTGATCCAGGTAGTCCTTGTCAGGTTATTTATCCGACCCACGACCCGAATGAACCGGGTAAATTTCCGATTTTCTACTAAGACCCAGGAAGATTAACTGCATTCGGCGGCGACTACTGCCTGATTCCCCCAAAAAAGCCTCGTTTAGCAACTACGTGCCGTACGACGACATCTAATTTGCAGTGTTGGCAGTAGGGTATAACTCGCTGAGGAATGTGAACAAATGCTTTGGCTTACAAATCCTCAAATAATTCTGCGAGATAGTGGCAAGATAAATAGGGGTGCTTTGGTAAGAATTAAAAAGTATTCGCCAGATTTCGGCACTCACGAAGAAATTTTTATCCCACTTTCACTTTTCTGAATACAACCATACATGCAATGTTGTGATAATGGCCTTTAAGCATTAATGAGGTTTGTAACAATGCTTGAGAATGGTCGACATGGCGGAACTTCAAAACTGAGTGTGTAGTCAGATGCATGTCGCAGACGTATATCTGTCTGCATCCTTGTCAAGTCCGACTACGCCTATTTAATGTGGGCCAAGCCTCAAGGGTCGTGGAATAAGATGGCGTTTGAAATGCAGCTACATACAACTTTTAACTCGCGACTCCATGAAGCAAGACACTTGGGATGTACTGAATTGTCTCGTGGTTGGTTTCCCTCCAATCTATGTAGACTTCCCCAAGCAGCTCTCAAGCGGACCTCAGGTTCACGGTGTCCACAGGTAGGCGATCTATCGGGACTTTTTTTATACACCATCCAAGGTGTGTTGATTGTTATCTGGCAGAGCAAATCTAATTCAGTAAAGTCCCATGGACTGGCGGTAAATACAGTAGATGTGCTAACTCATGAAATGTCAACCAAAATTTCGAAATTCGTTCTCGTTTCGAAAAGATAAATTAAGTCGTGTTGTAAAACTAATCACGATGCAGCATAAATCTATAATGATTTAGTTACCTCAGGCTGTCGGCTTTCGAAAGAACTTGTTATCGGCTGCATGCAAAATCCATACTCTGCAAAAAATGACTACTTACGTAGTATGCAATTTTCTCATTGATTTTCGATGCCCTTGAAAATTCAATTATATTTCATGGAAAACATGCATAAAAATGTTTATTCTTTTACTTACTCGGTAGAGACTCACGTCTTCTTCCAACTTCATACTCAGAAGAAGAGTATAATTCGGTTTTAAAAAACTTTTCTAATTCCCGAATAATTTTGAACCCGACCTGCATTCAGAGTTTCAAAACTACAAGCTGTATATTTTCCATGTACGGAAAACCATGCATTTCTCTACGGTGTTAAGAGGAGACCATATGAGGTTCATAAAATTAAGCAGTGGATTTGAGCAATATTGTTAACTTTGCAAGCCACATTCGTAAATGCAGATACATGAAGTTACATGGACGGTCATGTAACGGTATTAAAAAATCTCACAATTATAAACTTTTTTAAAACCGAATTATACTCTTCTTCTGAGTATGAAGTTGGAAGAAGACGTGAGTCTCTACCGAGTAAGTAAAAGAATAAACATTTTTATACATGTTTTCCATGAAATATAATTGAATTTTCAAGGGCATCGAAAATCAATGAGAAAATTGCATACTACGTAAGTAGTCATTTTTTGCAGAGTATAGATCTTGCATGCAGCCGAAAATAAGTTCTTTCGAAAGCCGACAGCCTGAGGTAACTGGATCATTGTAGATTTATGCTGCATCATGATTAGTTTTACAACGCTACTTAATTTATCTTTTCGAAACGAGAACGCATTTCGAAATTTTGGTTGACATTTCATGAGTTAGCACATCTACTGTACTAAGGTGGATAATTGGACCCGCATCTATAAGGTCTTGAAGGAGGATAGTGACTGCTTGCAGCTAGGGCCCCTTATGAGAACCTATAAATGAACTTTGTCGTTGTTTTAAATTGGTCTGATTGCTGAATAGGGGGGTCGTCAGTGGAAAACGACCGTGTGTCCGAATGATGACGTACCTCGGACGAGGAGGTATCCTCTGCATAGACATCGCAAGTCTCAGAAGAGGATTCAGACGCGGGGGCGTCTGGCAACCCCGCGGTCTTGTTGGAGACCGCCGTCGAGACGCCCTCTGGGTCCCCGGGTTGGCGTGTGGACTTCTGTGGGCCAATGTGTTCTATGATGCACTGGCCGTCAGCGGAAACCGAGAAGAACCGGAAGGCCTGTGGGTGGCGATTCACCACGTCCATGAGGGCGGGTGGGGCGGTCGCACCACTTTGTTCCTTGTCAATCTCCGCTGGATCCGCCTCCACGGAATCACGCTTATCTGTAAACGCAGAATAAATAATGGGTACGAGTGAGGAAACTTGGAATGCTGCCTCAGTGGGAAATCTGCAACAGACAGAATCATCCTCGATGGGACCTAATGTTTTAAGCAGAGATCCGGATGAAGTGTATTAACGCGAAATTCGCCGCCATTCTGCGAAATAAAAAGTGGTCGAATTAGGTAGACCGCTCGACGTAAGGTTTCGAATTCGATAGCCCCAAAAAGCACAGTTTAACCACTTAAAATATGTTTTGATAGAACAGATCCATAAAATTTTTTCAGAATTCAAATAGGGTCCATGAAGCATCCAAATATCCACTTTTCCGGTCAATTTTTACAGTTATTTCGCATATTGACTCAACTGTGAAAAACTCGGCGCCTCGGTGGGATTCGAACCGTTTTGAAATCTATACTCAGAATTCAGGCTGTTGGCAAACTGCTATACCTGAAATCGCACTCGTTTTTGAGAGATATTTAGATTTAAACTTCACTAAAAGGTTGTTTTCAGATTCATATTGACCCAACTGTGAAAAAAACGGTGCCTCGGTTGCATTCGAACCCACGCAGTAAGTGGAAGGCTTCAATGCAGCCAACGCTCTAACCACTTGGGCTACGAGGCCCCTCCCCCGACGAAGCGAGTTTAATCACATTTGGGTCAAGTTACCGGGCCCAACCTACTGCAACGTCTGAAATCCACCAAATCTGATACAGTAAGTTGACTGCCCAAGCAGGATTTCCTAAATAATTCACCTAGAATCCACCAGATGACTACCAAGCTCACTATTATTGGTCGACTCGGCTTTCATTTGAACCAGACGTCCAGAATTTTGTGCAGATTTTTCAGTTAAAATGACCAAAATTGTAGAGGGTTTTGGGAAGACCAAACAAATTAACAGCCGAAAACGTTAGGACTGATTGTGTGGCCTCCTAAACAGAACATGGGGATAGGTAGCACAGGTGGCTTCGAGCCAACTTCCAGCGAAATTAAGGTTAGGTCTAGGGTGACGGTTGGGGGTAGGCTAGAGATATTCAATAGAACCGCCCTTCTGTAGTCGGTTGTGAATAGAGATGTGTCATGAAGAAAATCATGCCGTGCCACCGATTGCGACTGTATCTTGGTTAAACACCTTGCGAAGCCAATCGATATTAGCGACCTTCAATACAGGGCAACCAGTGAACTATAATAATGGGGAGAGGGAAGGTCAAAGGTATTTATTGACATCATTGAAAATAGTGTTCCCCGAATTTCTGTTTTTCGGGATAAATGGTCTTCAAGTTCATTGTCGCTACCATGTACAAATGCAAACAGGCCGGTGCAACGTGAAAGACCTTTATCTCGCAGTACCCTCAATGAAGCCTGCCACTTTTTAAAATAACTAAATTTCCGCGATGAGGTCTTAATTTGTCGGAAGGAATGGTGATGGAAAGAAGCGTCAAACGTTCTTATATCTGCCATATTCAAATGTTATTTTCATCCAACGCAACTGAGGCCCATACATGCATGCACCGTATGGGTCTATTCGGCCATGCGCGCATCCACGAAAACCTGCGGTAAACAACCGCCGGCTGCACCACACCACCACATCCTCCCTAACCGTCACCTCACCGCTTATCAGCATCACTCACGGCAAGCACCCAACTGCCACCTCCCAGGCAAGCGGAAGTGTGCGTATCGACTCGGTCTCCATGCGTCTCCTGTTGCCGCTCAATCCCCCGTTGTGTAAAATCCTGTTGTGTGTGTGTGTGTGTGTGTTTGGAGGGCCAGGTCGTGCATGTGGCGCGCGCAGACAAGGTTGTAGCGAGCAGCCATCATGACCGGTCTGGCGTCATTGTTCAAGACCTCGTTGCCCCAAGGTCATTCACTCTTTTGTAGTGAGCCGTTCCAGACGCGCTGATCTGAAGTCACACGACCGACAGCTCGGGGATACCCGCGTCCGGACAGGCGCAGC
>CACRXP010000647.1:126128-155288 GCA_902702965.1 Spirometra erinaceieuropaei
CACCACCCCTCGGCAAATGCAACGCGCACAAATTGGCCACCGCTTGAGCTTAACCG
Organism: Spirometra erinaceieuropaei; assembly: GCA_902702965.1. NCBI lineage: Eukaryota > Metazoa > Platyhelminthes > Cestoda > Diphyllobothriidea > Diphyllobothriidae > Spirometra > Spirometra erinaceieuropaei. Next base: position 126,185 of record CACRXP010000647.1, read on the forward strand.
ACGAGCATACAAAAGCGGCTGCTGTCATTGTCTCAAGGACTCTCGGGCATGACTGGACGCAGTCAACACCAGTCCTGGCTTCGCCAGAGGCCACTGCCGCCTAAGAGGACAACTCCGGGTTCTGTGCACAATAAACCCCTCATTCTGGTGCTTTTCGTCTTCTCCTCCCATTCTGGAACTTGACCTGGTGGTAGTAGCGCAAAGACGGCACATATTCACACCGCTTGACCGCACAAATTGGTAACCCCGACGTGATCGAAGCCCAACCTCAGACGTGTCTGAACTCAACAAGGTGAGCAAGGACGGTGAATTGCGCGTGGACAAGTTTACAGTGAGAGAGACTTGTCCAGCATCTACCGCTCTCCCTCGCCCTCCGTCACCTTGGCACGGTGCCAAAGCATAGTCAAGAAGACCAGAGGCGGGTAACTTGACCCAAATGTGATTAAACTCGCGTCGTCGGGGGGGGGGGCCTCGTAGCCCAAGTGGTTAGAGCGTTGGCTGCATTGAAGCCTTCCACTTACTGCGTGGGTTCGAATGCAACCGAGGCACCGTTTTTTTCACAGTTGGGTCAATATGAATCTGAAAACAACCTTTTAGTGAAGTTTAAATTTAAATATCTCTCAAAAACTAGTGCGATTTCAGGTATAGCAGTTGGCCGACAGCCTGAATTCTGAGTATAGATTTCAAAACGGTTTCCCGAGGATTCGTGGTATTCTTCACGCTTTAGAATAGATTTAAATGTAGTTCAATGATGCAATCAGGGTTTTGTTTGATTTCGTCAGTAGGGACGTCAAAAGAAGAAGAGTTTTCCTAGGGGCACACATTGTCAGGTCGGTCGGTGACTAATAAGTTTAAATATAATTGATAGGTGAGTGTGCGTTGTGGACCAGAGGTTGTGGTGGTAAGCCTAGGTGCCGGTTTTCGTCGTGTCAGCCATCTACGTTCTCTCTCGCCACCGGGCTCAGTTGGAGAGGAAGAAGAGTGTGGTAGATGAAGACGAAATTTCGAGTTCCAGGTGTATGCATAAGGGAAGAAGAGTCGAGTACCGGAACACTTTGTTTATTGTCCTGAGCTTTCAGACCCGTACAGGGGTCCATCGTTAGAGGTAGTGACAGAAGCAGGACAAGCGGCAGTTATAAGACACGTAGTCGACCGACGTCACACGACTGGAGTTGACTACGCAGGGCTCTGTACGCCGGCGCCAGATCGATAAATCGACTGACCGAGTTCTCATCCGAGGCACAGGCTTCAATCAATTCTCGGCCTGTTTTGTTTCCGGCGTGGGCGACTATTTTGGTGGCTGCGAAGTTAAACTCGTGACCCATTTCGTAGGTGTGGGCGGCCACTTGTGATAATGCGTCGCCTCGCCGAACAGCCAGCTTATGTTCGTGTATGTGCGATCCAAGCATGCGTCCAGTCTGCGCGGTGTAGTTACAAGGACAATTTTGACACGGAATGCAATACACTACTCCAGATTGCTCTTCAGGCTTTAATCGGTCTTTGATTTTCATGACTCTATTACGCATGGTCGCTTTGGGACGGTGTGCAATTCCAGCACCTAGCTCCGCAGCAATGCGCTCGGTCGCTTCTGTAACGCCCATGATGTATGGCAGAGAATGCCATATCGTCGGTGGTGTTGATGTTCGAGTCCTCTGATGACGACCGCGTAGGCGGCGACTTATGAATGCCCTCGGATAGCCCTTTTGCACAGACTGGCCACGGAGATAACGGGCCTCACGTGCTCTGTCCTCCGGCTTGCTGCAATGAATTTGGAACCGTTTGAAGAGCGTCTTCATACAGCTTTGTTTGTGAGCCACCGAATGGGTACTGTGAAAACTGAGAAGCTGTGTGGTGTTCGTTGACTTCCCATAAACCGTCGTTTCAAGTTCACCGTTAAGGTTTCGTCTGACAAGCACATCCAGGAAGGGCAACTACTGTTCCTGTTCTTCTTTCCTCGGGAATGTTATATCAAGGAAGACTGCATTGAGCAGGCTGTGGAAATATTGCAACAAATGTGGTAGATGTTGAGCAAGTCTACTCCTACTATAAACGAAACCCCGCACGTGTTACTGTCCTTGCTCTCACCCCGTTGTGGAGCACATTATGGGCATCACGGAATTGTCCTGCGCCCTTTAGACCTCTTGGCCAGCGTCTGTCAACTTGAAGGTCGTTGAATATGGCCAGTTGGAGTAAGACACCGTTGCTGTTGGACACGAGAATATGGACCCGCCGTGTTGCCTACAGCCTCGCACAAAATTCCAGGAGATGTATGTACTTATTAGTATGTCCTAAGCCTAATACTAGCACTAACGCTATTCTCCACCGCCTTGAAATTTAGCCCAAACCACATGCAAAACGGACGGTTAGTATTCCCATAGATCGATAGATGTGCAGCCTCAGCGCACAGTCGTCTGTGTGGGTTAACAATGACAATCGCTTTGGCAACACACCGGGGATAGTTTGGAGGGGGGGGGGAGGGAGGAGCGACCAATGGCAGCGAGAACGACCACCGTTCGGAGGATCGAATTTGTAGTTCTAAGGTGCGATTTGGTCGAATCCCTAATGAGACCTCCCAGAAGTTCAGTTACAGACGCTTTAGCAGGAGGCCGGACACTTGTAATTCGGTTCAGAACGTGACCCAAAACTTTAAAAAAACAAGCATTGGTCATGCTTCACCATGCAGTTACAATACTTGCGCTTCAACTTACGACTTTACGGCTTATGATGTTATGCAAATGTTATCCCTAGAAGGGTAATGGCCCAAGTTAAATGAAGGGTTGCGTCTCAGCCTTCTGGATCTTAGGGTTTGCTTGCGTCTCCTATGCCATTATTCAGCAAGTCATGGCTCTCGCAGCCTGGGGTGCGTTGGCAGTTCTCTGGCATCTGATTCCCTGTCGTTAGGTGCGCTTGCGCTCCTACTGGGTATACAGGCCGTGTGCGTGGTTGCCCAGTGACTTGTGTCATCCTCTTCTCTGTCTGACCCATTTTTTAGCCAATACCCTGCTCTAGTGTTTGTTGTGGACCGAGGTGTATGGTGGTACGCCTAGGTGCAGGTCCGAACGTTCCAGCCCTCTGCACCCTCTCTCGCACCGGGTCTTCTTAACTCTGTCTTGACACCGGGCCCAGGCGAGGGGGGGGGAGGAGTGAGTGCGGTAAATGCTGGGCAAGTCTGCTCCCACCATAAACCAATTCATGCGCAAGTCACAGTGCCTGTTGTCACCTTGCTGTGAAGCATAAGGTGGACAGCGTCGGCAATGACGCTCAAACTGCCATGTCAAAAGGTGCGGAGCAGTCCAAAAAGATCAATCGACCGCTCCCCAAAGGAAACGCTATTTCCAACAGTGCTGTTCACTAAATACAATGGCTTCTTCCAGACTGAGCTGATTTAGGCGCTGTCTTCTGATTATAAGGAGTAACCATGGATCGTCTCAACTAAAAAATTCCTTGGGACCATGATGCGCTAAAGCATTTTGGAAATCGACAAATAATGTAATGTATTCCACGTACATTTCAGGTGGGCATGAGGTACAGGTGAGATGCCATCTCATGAAATGTTAAACAAAATTCTGAAATGCGTTTTCAGTTCGAGCAGATTACTTAGGTGGTGTTGTCATGTTAATTCTTGTGCCGCATGCTGCCAAGATTCCAGTCCGCCAGGATGCGGGCGTTCAAACGAGCCCCTTATCGGCTGCCTGCGTAATCTAAAGTTCGCAGAATTTGACTACTTAAGTAGTGTACATTTTCCGTTGAATTTCAACGTCATTGTTAATTAAAATGTGTTTTATAGAAAGCATATACAAAAATATTCCTTTTACTCCTTTGGTAGCAAATTATGTCTTCTTCAAGTTTTATACTCAAAGAAAGAGTATAATACGGCTTGAAAGACTTTCCCGATTCTTGGGTCAGTTTGAAACCGACCTCCCCTTACACTTGTGTTCAGGGTTTCAGATTACAGGCTGTATACTTCCCATGTAAGAAAAGTCATAATTTTCTATACGTTATTGAGAAGAGGTTATATAAGGCTCATAAAATTTTGTAATGGATGTGGACCATATAATCCACTTTATAGGCAGAATTAATGAATCTGCTGATGCGGTGCTGTACGCGTAGAGGTTCCAGATCGTAAAAATCTCATAATTACAGACTTTTAAAACCAATAGCTGTTCTTTCTTCAAGTATAAGGTTTAAAGAAAACATAGTTTACTACCAAGGAAGTAAAGGAAAGAATATTTTTGCAAATGTTTTCTGTAAAACTAATTTTAATTTATAAGGACATTTAAATCAAAACTCATACCGCTCAAGGGGTCACATTTCGCGAAATGTAGGTCACGCAGGTAGCAGATAAAAGCTCGATCCAAAGCATGCATCCTGATGGAATGGAATATTTTAGCATTTTCAGACACAAGGGTCAACAGGCCAACCCTACCTATGTATTCTACTCGAACTGAAAACACATCACACGTCAGCAGTATGTTCAGTCCCCAGCACACACCGTCTCATTCCATAAGCGCCGGTGATACACTCGCTCCTGTCTTATGTACATGTCGAATACATCAGAAATCAACATATCCATTGGGGAGACAAGCATTACATGAACTAACTGGCCTATCTCATTAAATGTGCTTTCGATTAGAGACGATTGCTTAGGTGGGGTTGTAATACTGATTATCATATAGCTTACTCTTCAGATATTTCATTCGCACCAAGATACCAGCTTTCAGATAAGCTTCTTTATGGCAGGTCACAAAACCCATGCTAGGCAAAAAAGCATTGGATAAGATGTATGAATTTTGCCGCTAATTTTCGATGTCCTAATATATTAAAATATTCTTTTTTTAAAAAAGGTACACGAATGTGGGATCTTTATAATCATGAAGTGTCCAGTCATAGAGCATCGTGTTTGTCCGTTTCTTGGTGCTGCCTTTGAAATATGCAACATGGTTCACATCCGTTGCAAAATTTTATGAGCCCAATATGATGCTTTCTTTATAACCTCTGAAGTCTTCCTAAAAGCGTACGGGACTGTTGCCTGTTAATTTCCTCAGAAATTAACTGCGAACTTGGAGTAGATCAGTATATTCTGGGTCTATAGGCTCAGACCAAAATTTTTCTGTATGAATATTTGGGCCGAAGTCCATCACTCACAGCGGGTAATTAACTGCCGTCAGGCTGCTAGTAGTATAATTTTGGGTAAGGGGATACCTGAACGTGTACACATAGAATATGCTGATCTACTCCACGTTCGCAGTTAATTTCTGAGGAGGCTGAAAAGCAACAATTTCGAAATTGGGGTATTAACCAGAAAGCAGACAGGAAATGCTGGGGCACCCACTGATGAGCCGAACCCCTCACAGCGGCAGAATATCGGTAAAACACGCGTGTATGGGCTTTTGAATAGTGCCAGTGCTGTTAGTATGGCATTCTCTCACCTTAAAGTACGGAATTGTATGATACACAATGCTAAGTTGAGGTGGGAGTGCAGTTTGAGTTAAAGTATTCGGGAATTGACGGTATTTTTATAATCGTAGAAAATTCATTGATATTTTGGCAGATTTTGAATAATTCATATTGACCCAATTTTGAAAAACTCGGCGCCTCGGTGGGATTCGAACCCACGCAGTAAGGGGGAAGACTGTAGTACAGCCAACGCTCTAACCACCTGAGCTACGAGGCCCCGCGGACGACGCGAGTTTTATCACACTTGGGTCAAGTTACCCGCCCAACCTACTGCAAGGTCTGGAATCCACCAAATCTGATACAGTAAGTTGACTGCCCAAGCAGGATTTCCTAAGTAATTCACCTAGAATCCACCAGATGACTACTAGGCGCACGTAACTTGACCCAAGTGTGAGAAAACTCGCGTCGTCCGGGGGGGCCTCGTAGCTCAGGTGGTTAGAGCGTTGGCTGTACTAAAGCCTTCCGCCTTATTGCGTGGGTTCGAATCCCACCGAGGCGCCGAGTTTTTCAAAGTTGGGTCAATATGAATCGTAGAAAAGGCAGTTTTCGGGTTTGAAAATGGTCTTTAATTTCAGAAGCAGTTTACTCAAAAACTGGCCTCCTGGCGTAATTGAAATATCATGGGATTAGGCAGCACGATAATCAATATTACGGCCGTACCTAAATACTTCTTTCGAATCAAAAATGCACTCCGGAATCTCGGTTAGCATTTCATGAGGTAGACCAGGCACTGTACCTCGCATGAAATATTTGATTACGCAATGCAAAGAAGTTATACCTACCATCCAGGAGGACATTACAGTTGCCTAAACTGTCAACAGAGAATGCGTTGTTCTCCGAATCAGTCACTTCGAGCAGATTTTCCGCCTTGCCAAACGAGAATACGTAAGTGGAAATGTGTTCTTCTGCGTCGGCTCCATGCTTCATGAATACAACGCTTCCGTTGTGATGGAATTGCATTTCGCTCTTCTCTCCACACTAGGGGATTGGAAACATAGTGATATAGCTGAATTTGAGGTCCGTCTCCTTGAAAGCACTTCATTTAAGTCCTTCTAACATCCTTCCACAGAAAGGTAAAGAGTTACTGAGAAGGACAAGGGAAATTGGAATGGCTATTTCTGGCATATAAGTCAGCCTTACCTAAATCTAGGTTTTGAAGTGCCCTAGGTTCGAACTCACGTTGCTTGGTGATCGAGTGTTATAAAGTCCAACATGCTACCAACTGAGCCAGGAACCCTTATCCTGTCGCCTGTGGTCGGGCATATTAGCTAGGGTAGGTGGACACCCACCGATCAGGTTACGAGACCTGTTCGTTCAACTGTGTCATGGGGATCAATCATGGACCGTCGAAGGCAGTCGCACAGCGACCAGTAGTATATGCATATAAGAGGCTACCGATAAGGACAAGGGCATAATGAGGTGACCATGGCCCGTAACCTGATTGGTAAGCGTCCATTTACCATAGTTACTATCCCCAATCATAACTGGCACGACAAGGAACCCGTGGTTCAGTGACGTGAGCGGTGGACTTACTAACACTCGATAACTTCAGGTGTGTCAGGTGAGGTTGGCTGAGGATGGCCAAAAAGCCAGAGATGGCAGCACCGATCCCAACTATCCTTGCCGGTCACCCCTTATCTGCATATGCTATCAGTTGCTGTGGGATTGTCTGCGAAGTCTCCAGATTGACGAATCGGAGCAAGCAAGTTCTGCGACCTGACCGACAAGCTCTCATCTACCATACTTGGGACAGTCTTGGATGGAACGAACGAATTATCCTAAACAGAGGCTAGGACGAAAACGTCCTAAAGTCGAATACACATGACAATGTTAGACAACTAACTAGCCACTAAACGTTCCTTATCTACATGAAGGGAATGTATCATTGGTAGAAAAACGTAGATGGAGATTCTAAATATTTGCTCTACTCTCCGATTGTTAAAATGTCTCATATTTTAAGTTTATCAATCCGGTTGCCGTCATCTATATCCCAGATATGAAACAAGTTTCCAGGTCCAGCGGCGTGGCCATCCATTCACGAAGGGTTTGTCATAATAAAGATCGACAGACAGATGAAAGAATGTATTTTTCTAAGTATTAAAGGTAACCATTACTTCAACACCAGCGCAAAACACGCAAGAAAGCGGGCGAATACAACCCAATTTAGAGTGCGCCTATCTATCCAACGTTTACGAGGACGGCTAGGACTTCTGCAATATCGTAAAACGTATTTCTTGCAAATTCTGGAACCTCCAGACGTCTTCATTTGGATTATGCTTACAGGAGTCTAAAAGTCATTTTATTCTCACGGCTGAAAGACATTCTTTAATTGACCTCGTGTACTACTGGATCAGAACGTCCATTGGTTGTCTGCACATATTGGGCTGCGGTAGAACGAGGTAATGCGAATCCCCCCCGGTAATACGGGTGGTCTTGCGCTACCTCCCAGGAAGATTAGGGTTAAGGTTAGTGTTGGAGATAGTGTTGGGCCTGGGGTTGGTGTTAGGAGGGTTAGGAATACAGTCGGGGTCATTGGGGTTAGTGTTCGGGTTGAGGTCAACGTTCGGAGTAGGCGTAGGAGTAGGAGCCAACTAGAATTTAGCGTTAGCCCACCTGCAGTGCGAAGGGATCTATATTCCAAAGTCCGAGCGGGTTAAGGTTTTGGTTAAGGCAAAGGTTGCGGTTTGGGTCAAGATTAGTGATAGGTCTAGGGTTGGCATATGGGAATCGGTACTCATTCCTGAAATTTAGCTCAAGGCCACCTGTATTCCGGAGGGGGAGACCCCCAGTCCCGTGTCATCAGTAGGAATGCCCGTCGCCAAATTCCCTGCCACCCTACGCTTCCGCGGTCTGCTGAGAGGCTCTCGAGGATTGTCGGGTCTGTTGGGGGAGGCCGTCATAACCGACTCAATCGCGACGCGCGCACATGCTGTCCTGTCGATCCGCCCACACGGCGTGAGCGTGTTGAGATCGCGCCAGCCGCCGGCAGGTTTGGGGGGCGCAGCCACTCAGATAAGTCAGCAGACCAGTCCGCATAATAACAGGTCAAGGGTATGACCTGATTGGCTCGTTTGGAGGTCGCCCTTGGACATTTCTGTATTTACCCCTTATCATCCGATTTTGCCCTTAGGAGCGCAGCAATGGACGCGTGTTCTTCACCCCTTGCTGTTGAGTTCCTTTTGGCGATTCGTTTGAGGAGAGTTGTAAACCGGGCCATCAGCTAAACGTCACGGCTAGAACATAACAGACTCTGCATCCTATGCATGGTTAGGGACAGGGTCATTGGAATGCTGACGTTTCTGAGAGCTTGATCGGTCCACCATTGTCAAGGCGTAAAATGCACTTAATAGAGCATAAATAGAAGTGGCATGTCATGCCGGTCGGTCCCGTGCTAATCGATTTTTTTTCCTTTTCTTGCTGCCTCGGCCTTTTGGGGATGTTTGGCAGGCTTGTTAGCCGCGTGCCTTGTGAGTCGCCACCCCGTCGGGGGAGGTGGTTAAGTCTCTATCGGGGTTGGTCTTTGTGGCGGTTCATTTTCGTCCTCGTCAAGTGAGCGCGTCGTCAGGCTGTGTCTGCTGTATGTCACAACCCTCCAGAGTATGCGTGGCCTACCGAGTACAGGCAACAATTCGGCGTCGTTTAATGTAGCCTAAGGACACGTCGCCGCCCACTGAAACCTCAGCAGTTGTCAATGGAAGCGAAGAGACGAGTGCCAGAAAGAAGTCATGAAGAAGAAGAAGAAGAAGAAGAAGACACGATCGCCGGGACAAGATGATACCTTCGTCTTTATCGACCGGGATCAACTGCTGACATTCAAAGAACGTCTGAATGCGGTCTTCCCGGACATACAATTTACGATGGAGGAGGAAGAGAACAACCAGCTGGCCTTCCTGGATGTCTTCGTATGCCGCAAGGATTGTGGTGGACTAAAGATTAAAGTGTTCAGGCAAGCGACAAATACGATGCAAGTACTGAACTTCAACAGCAACCACCCAATCAGCCACAAACGCATTTGTCTAAGGACGCTCTTTCGGCGTGTCAAAACGCACTGCAGTGAGCCGGAAGGCAAAATTGCCGAACTACAAAACCTCCGGCGGGTCTTCAAAGCCAATGGCTACCCGCGCAACTTCGTCGACCGGTGCATACGCAAAAGGGACGAAAGGCTTAACCGCACGGACACCAAAGTTTGGCGAACGCTTCCATATATCAAGAACGTTCCAGAACCTGTTGGCCGCCTTCTCGCACCACTTGGGGTTGGAGTTGCACACAGACCGGAGGCAACCATCAGGCGTCAGTTAATGAAACCGAAAGGCCCACTGCCACGGCAAGAAACGTCTGGAGTCGTTTATCGGATCTAGTGCAGTTGCGGACAAAGCAAGTACGTCGGAGAAACCGGAATACAACTCCAAACGCGAATGGCCGAACGCGCTGCAGCGGTGCGGATAAATGACGCTAGCTCTCACGTTGCAGCTCATTCGACGGGTTCCGGCCACACATTCAAATTCGAGGAGGCCGGAATTCTCGCTGGAGGTGACAACCGCGTGAGCCGCGAGTTGATCAAGTCATGGTTTACTGGCCCCCAGTCTATTAACAAGTGCAATGATCTTCCCATTCAATACTCCGTGCTGGGACTTCGCCTAGGCGGAGTAATTGGCCACGTGGGGAGCGCACAGGTGAGCACTCTTCCCAGCACCCGGGTCAGCGCGTCAGATGGTCGAGCAATGATCACACCAACATCCAACGCACATGATGAAATCGCAGCAATTAACGACGCGAATGTCGGTCATCACGCCACGTGCAACGATCCCTGATGAAAGGGGGGGGAGTCGTGAATATTCATAGGTATGCGGTAGCATGACTACTGCATCCTATAAATACTGCAACGTCTGGAATCCACCAAATCTGATACATTAAGTTGACTTATAGGCAGAAAGATATTACCGACAAAGACAAGGGAGACTGGAATGGCCATTTCTGGCTTATTAGCCGTCGTCAGCCAGCCATACCCAAGCCCGAAGTGTGGAACACCCGAGCCTCGAACTCGCGACCTGTTGGTTTAGAAGTCAACGCCTCTACTCACCGGGCCACGAGCCCGTTGCCTTGTCGGTTTTCGATCGGGAATATACCCAAGCAGGATTTCCTAAGTAATTCAACTAGAATCCACCAGATGACTACCAGACTCACGTAATGCATAGATGTTTTGGCAGATTTTGAAAAATTCATCTATGAATTACGTGAGCCTGGTAGTCATTTAGTGGATTCTATGTGAATTACTTAGGAAATCCTGCTTGGGCAGTCAACTTACTGTATCAGATTTGGTGGATTCTAGACGTTGCAGTAGGTTGGGCGGGTAACCTGACCCAAATGTGATTAAACTCGCGTCGTCTAGCGGGGCCTCGTAGCTCAAGTGGTTAGGGCGTTGGCTGCACCAAAACCTTTCCTTACTGCTGGGGTTCAAATCCCACCGAGGCGCCGAGTTCTTCACGGTTGGGTCAATATGAATTATTCAAAATCTGCCAAAGCATCTCTGAAAGTAGATATAGTACAGTGAACGTTTTAGGGGTTGCGATTCCCGTGTCACACAGAAAAAGGAACCATCCGGCCTCACTTCTGCCTCAACCATCACTATATTCAGCGTCCTCCTAGCGCACAGGAAATATGCAAATTGGGGACGGCTGTGGTAAAAAAAGGAAAGATAGGGTTCAAAATCAGTCACAAACCCTGTAGGCGAAGTAGCCACGAGGGTCTGCGAAGGCGAGAGCTTTGGTGCCCTCGTCACCAACCAGCAAAACTTCCATTTCGCTCGTGGCCGGGTTAATGGCGACCGCCGGAAATCCAGGGCATTCAACACGCACGAATTTGGTCTTTCCTGGACAGTTGGGGTCCTTCTGTATAAAAAACAGAGCATTTCGGATTTTGGGGGGTATTTTAAAGCTTTGATAAAAAAAACAGAGACGGTGTACTGCGATGTTCAAAATTCTTAATTTTTGAAAATCCACTAAAATCAATGAGTGCTGTATTTCGTGAAATTTAGACACATTTCCTCACTAGTATTAATTTTATAAACCGGTCAAATGAAAAAGATCATGGGCAACACCACAGGTTGCGTTCTTAATCTTATTAAATATTATAAAACTGAGTCCAAAGTTTACGTGTAGATATGCCTTCCATGAAAATGTACTTAAAAACGGCCTGTAGTCATGCCATTAAATCTCTTTTTGAGTTTAATCTGCTTTAATAATAAATATTCGTCATATTTGAGGCCCGTTGGTTTTTGAGAAAAAGCACCTGCATTTCCCTTGCTTCTAAAGTTTTAAAGGCAACTTACCTAAATGTTTATGTAAAGTAGTCTGTTTATGCTCGTAGAACAGCGTTGCTTCTCAGAACCATGTAAAAAACTCTCTAAGAAGCTTTAAGTAAACTTACCATTATTCCCTATAACTGAGCATCTCTAAGTTCCGTATTTTTAGTATTTCCAAATAACGAAATAATCACTTCCTTTGGAACATTTATTCAAGACGATTCAAGTCTCTCTAAGTAGATACCCAAAGTGAATTTTCGGAATTAAATTCTAAATAGGTGAACTTATGCAGACATCGAAAAATGAAGAGAAACCTTACGCCTTTTGAATAATAATTTTTGTCCACAGATGGCTGGAGAGACCTACCTGCCCGAAACCGGCATGTTACCACTTAGGGATTGAGTCCGTAAAATGCTTCCGGGTTATCGGTCCTACATTCTCAGCCAAATGATACTTTCTAGTTTAAACGTTTCAAAACGTTTTCAATGAATGTTTCGACTGTTTGTAATAAGATATTCTCTACTTGGTAAACAGCGAGCTGCCTTTATGCAATTAAGCGCTCTGAGGGGCAAAGTAGCCTTATGCGGACAAAAGTAGTCTTTTTAGACCCGCTTGCTTAGCAAGACTAAGCCTTAACCACCCAACCAAGGTGGGCCGCAGGTGAATGTTTGAGCGATACTCAAACTCTGAAGCCCTACGCTTCGAGTTCGAATGACTGAACATATGTTCGCATATATTCCACCTACAGACCTTGTCGGAAAACTAATCTGACGCATAATGGCTCCCGACGCATCGAACTCCACCGACGTGACACAGACGCGATGACCTTGAAGATTTTTGGGAACACGGTCCGCTCAGCACGCGGGATTTTCACCGCTGTGAAGGCCGCGGCAAGCTACGTTCGGAGAGGATAGACACGTGCCCGCATCGGTAATGGGTGTGTGCGTGTGGCATCTGCGGCCAAAAAGCCGACCAAAACATACGCCGTTCTTGTAGTAGAATGTTGTCTGCCGGGTTCCGTCCGGATGCTGCACCGTGACGCCCTCACAGCCTCCGGGACCCTTCTCCACGCGCAGCAGATCGTCCACGAAGCGGGTGCAGAGGGTCTGTCCGCTGGAGGGGTCAAACATGCGTCGCACCTGGAAGCAGGTGGAGCCAGCTACTAACCACCTGGCGGCGGCGGCGGCGGGCCTGGATTCACTCATGAGGCCGCTGGGGATGTCTTTACCACCCTGGTCAGTGGTCGTCTCCCCCGAGTTCTCTCGACTGGGCAACTGACCAGTGACCCGTTTGGCCCAGAATCGCTCGCCCGATTGCAGGGTCACCAGCCAGAGAGGGGACTTTGGCTCCCAGCTGGACGACAGTTTTTCATGCAGCGGATCCAGAGCCTCCGAGAGGGAGGATGATTGCAATCGGCCTGAATGGGGCAGAGACAAGGGATGCAAAAAAGAAGCGCATCAGGCATCAGGCAACAGATCCTTCTGAAGCACGGAAGTGCTTCACGTACAATAAACGTAAGTGCTTAAGAAAACGAAACGGTAGAAGCGAACAGATGAATTCCAGGTAGCAGTTCAGAAGACGAAGATGCGAGCACCTTTATCTGCGACTGTCTCCGATGATGGATTCGAGTGAGAATCCGAAACGTCAGGCCAAGAAATTGCTTGTTCCAGTGATCGCATCTTCGTCTTCTGAAGGAGGGACGGTTTACTCCACTTCGACAGAGGAGCGACACACAAAAAAGCATAATTATTGGTTTTCTTCCTTAAACAGTGGTCATTTAAGGCACCCACAGCCGCAGGAAGCTACTGTGCTAGGCGCTTCCGACTGTTCGAATAAAAGTCGAAGGTTTCCTAAGTGACTTATTAAATTTTATTTTAAGATTTCTGGAAGTGGTCATGGTTAAGCAGAACGTTCGTCGGAATGTTGCGCCCCACCGATCCAACTTAATTAAGGAATACGCTCCTTCCTCTGGGGTTGTCCAGATATGGAGTTGGAAAACGACTGGCTGATCACTCCAGTCTCCTTCGTCTATGCAAGTGTTCCTTCTAAAAACAGGAAGTATCCAAAGGACGTAGTCAATCCCTCTCAAGCCCGACTGGGACGGAATGATCGATACGAAATGACAAAGATTTGCCTTTTGTTTTAAGTGAATGTATGGTGTCACAAATTTCGATTCTCCATTTTGTCATCAATTAGTGGACAATATTTTTACCATTTAATGATAGTAGTAAGTGAATTTAATGTACCTTTGCGGGCATTGTCAAAAAGGTATTGCATTGCCATATTTTTACTCCGATAACTACCTTAAAGCATCTCGACCACCCTTACGCAACAGCCACTGCGAGGTCTTTTTATTTCTTTCTCCGACACGTACAAAGAGATATTGTCAGTTATTTTCTTTCAGAAAAGTCGCTTTCCGTAGTAAATAACCTCGGCCGCAAACCATAGCCTTACCCGATGCCCTTTTAAATTCAAATATATATTATGGAGCACATGCGTAAAGTATTCCTCCTGGTCCTAATTTAGTAGAAGATTGCTTTTCGTGACATTTTTTATTCGAGGGAGAGATATATTTACGTCTTTGAAAGGTTTTCGAATTTTCAAATAATTTGAGTCCGTTTCGCCGTTGCACTTGCATGTAGGGTGTTCAGCCTACAGGCTGCATCCTTTTAGTGTAGGGAAACATCATAAATTTCATTATGCCCTTGAGAAGATATCATAATGGGTCCATAAAGTTTTCAATGAGTACGGATTGCGTCGTATACTTGTTGAAAAACATTAACGCAGAAGTATAAGCGATATCATTCTAATGAAAATTGTTCTGTACTAAAAAATCTCACAATTTAAAACTTCTAAAACCTAAGTAGGCCTTTCCTTTAGATAAAAAAAACCTGAAAGGTGATCTCCAACCACAAAGTATACCTGTGTTTATGAAGGCGTCGTAGATCAGTAAAAAACGCATACTACTTAGGTAGTCATTTTCCACTTAGTTTGGTTCTTTGCAAGCGGCCGAAAGGGAATGCATTCAACAGCCGACGGCCTCTCTGCCGTTGGTTAAGATTAGGATCGATCATTATAGAATCTGTGGGCCGGATTCAACTATTTTTACTTCGCCAGTCAGCCAGGACTGTATATCAAGATTGGTTTCGTTAGGAAGCGTGTCAGATGTGATACCCTTGGCTTGTCGAGACAGCAGCTGAGGCCTGGCCTGCGCATTGGACTGTTTCCTAGAGGTTCTGCGCTGAGCTGGTGGATGACTGCCTTCCGAATTGGCTGCGGGCGGAGGAGGAGGTGGAGGAGGCGCCACTGAGTGAGTTGTGTATGACTCAAGCGAGGGGAACGAGAGTTCAGCAAACTTCGGGGGATCCTCGCAGAAGCAGAAAGCTGCACGCACCGTGTCGGTCTCGGCAACACTTCCATCAGGGAAGAGGATCTGATAGGGGAAGAAGAATGAGAAGCCAGTTGTGGCAACAGTTGAAGAAGGTATCAGAAGCAGCAGAAGAATTGCCTGAATTCAAGTATACTGAAAGCAATATGATCAGTCGTTTTGCGGCTACTCCATCACCTATAAGGCAGCCAAAAGAACCGTCCGACAGCACATATGCATGCTGCAATGCGAGGGGCATCCATAAATCTCAGCACTTAGAGTAAACTATATTTACGCGACTGGGACTTTCTGTAAATGAGCGTATTTTCAGGTAGACATCAGTCTGGTGTTGAATGAACTTGGTTAAAACTAAGCAAATAGTCAGAAATTTATCGCGCTGTAAAGTACTGTCTAAAATTTTGGGCTGTCAGCCTCTCATCCCCTTGAAATGAATACGCCCTTGTTTGACTGGACTGTATGCCTCCGCAAGGTGAAATGTCTGAAGCAATCAGTGATAAGGTTGGTTGATTACTACATAAATCTAGACATCTTCCCAGACCATCTGTAATACTGGGATGCTTGGAAAAGCGTTATGTAGACAGAAGAATAAAGTGACTGCAAATACTGGCGTAAATCTCACGAAAACTAAAATTCATATTTCTGCTGTTCCCTTGTTTAGGCTTTCAGCACAAACGCAAAGAGATATCTGCGACACACGAAACCTACTAATCAGAATAATGGTATTTTAGTTCGAATGGTGCATATCAGTTGGATGCAATCTGAGTAACGGTATAGAGAAGGTCCCCACTTAACTGTCAGTAGACTGTGGATCGTGCCATACGTGATTTATGGTAGAGCGAGATTTATGGGTGGGACAGCACGCTAGACAGTAAGCTGACAAAATGAAAGAAAACAGAGCAATTGCCTGAACTAACGCCGAAAGTCTTATCCTACGCTACTGTACGAAAACGAAAATGAGAGTAGTAATTAAACAATAAACAAACAGTAAACTTCACAAAATAACGGAATTTTGAGCTAGGGTGTAAGGTCTTTGGAAGTAATCGTTTTTGGCAGTGTGATTTCTACAACAACCTACAAATGCGTGTCACGATAAAACCCCACATGACACGATCCACAGTCTACTGACGGTTAAGTGGGATACTTCTCTATACCGTTGCCGTAATCTGCTCCGGTAGCTGATCAGTCGTACTCAACAACTATCCCTGACAGTGACACATTCGAAAAAGCCGGTGGAGCATCCACTGGTCGTGCTGCGGGACGCACTCTTCCACCTGTGCCCTAGGGCTCACTTTCGAGCCCCACCACCAGCACCTGCTGAGCCGCTAGTATTACATGCAGGATGACATTACCGACTGGAATGGCCGTTTCTAGTTTGTTAGGCGTCATCAGCCAGCCATGCCCAACCCCAAGTTTTTAACCTCTTAACCTTTTCGTTAACGCCGTTTTGCCTTTAATGCTAGCCGCTAGCGGCTGGTTAGCGGGACTGGAAATTGAGCGCCAAGACAAGACGGGACGAGTGTAACCCCCTAAAACGGTCGGTGAGTGCTTCTTAATTGTCGTTAATATGCACGATCGCAAATGACAGGACAACGAACCCGTGGCTCAGGGTAGGAATAGTCATTTCAGTCACGATTATCCTTGTCAGTAATGTCATTTTTCACTTAGGTATGTCAACCGGATCCGCGGACGAACTTCGGAGGGACAAAAATACCAATATGGCAGCTCCTCCTTTTCGCCAGTCCACTTCGACGAGGCCAGAGGACCAGCCAACGACCCCCAAACCGCAGGAAACAGGGGAATGCTTAATAAGGACCACTGTATCATAATTCAGGGCCTCCCAGATTCCTCCACCCGTACCCCCAGGGAACGAGCAGCTGCTGACTTAGAGCGATTCCAGAAACTCCTAAATGAAATGCTGCAACGAACGGAAGATATCACAGTCCTAAAGACGTTTTGTCTTGGTAGCCGTACAAACGCCGCTCCACAGACGCGACTACGACCCATAAAAATTGTCCTAGGTAGCAATAAGTAGGCGAAACTAACTCTTGCCAGGCGTTTTCGACTGACATATTTTCAGGAAGGAGTGTTTTTAAGCCGGACTACTCACCTGCCGAGAGAATGAAACGTCGCGAACTTGTCCTAGAATTGAGAACACGGCAAACCAACGAAGAAAAAAACTTGATAGTCTACGAAGACCGGTTATTCAAACGACATTCTGTTCCCCTCTGGATCAAGCCGATCCGAATGACCGCGCAGATACCCCAGTAGCCTGTGTAGGGGTTGCAAACAAATCTCGCATGAACTCGAAACTCATATTCATGTTTACTAACGCGCAAAGTGCACTTTCAAAACTGGATGAACTCAACATCCATATCTACGATCTCCACCCAGGCGTTATCTTAATAACAGAAACATGGTTGTCCGAACTGATTGATGATATGATGCTCATGCTTCCTGGATTTCAACTGTTTCGCAGAGATGGAGAAAGCAGAATGGGTGGAGGCATAGTAACATTTGTTAAGAATGGCTTGTACGTTTCCGAAAAAACTGCCACACTGACTTGTAGTACGGAAGCATTATGGTTGACCATAAAGGCTCTAAAAGCCTTGATGTCTTGACAGTATATCGTTACCCGAGAAAGGATCCTGACGTTGATACTCAACTACTGGATGAGCTTAAATTATTTTCAACGCGACCGAATACTCTCATCGTTGGGGATTTTAATGCATCTCTCATCGACTGGAGCTCGGCCTCAGCCGACTGCTCTGAAGCAGCATTCGACAAGCAGCTACTGCGTATGTCCGACAATCTGTTTCTCACCCAACACGTAATGTTTCCAACGAGAGTTTGAGAGGGTCAACAAATGAATTGCCTCGATCTCGTGTTCACTAAGTCTTCCGACAACATCGACGTTGTGAATTGCCTCCCCCCGTTAGGTCAGAGTGACCATGTAGTTCTCATGTGGGAATAGACCTTATTCTCCCTGCCTGCACAACCGCTCTATTCCCGACCCTATATTTGGCGTTGCGATTTTGAACAGATGGAAAAGGATCTTAGTCCTATCGGCTGGTCATCCACTCTCTCCGGCGATATCTAAGAGGTTTGGTATCAGTTCAAAAAGATAGTCCACAACCTCATTTCCAACCACTGCCCAATCATGCGCAGAAGACTAACAAATAGAACCCGTCGATTGATTCCGCCTTAAAGAAGGAAGTTAACAAGAACAGAAGGCTATGGAAAAGATCCCTGACTGACCGGACGTCAGAATCTCTAAGTAGTTATAAGTTACAGAGAAATTGGGTAAAAATTCTCATCGCCAGAAATCGGAAAGCCTTTGAAAAGGATCTTTTGAACCGTGCCATGGTTAATCTCAAAGTCCTTTACAACTACATAAAACAGAGTACAGGGGACAAAGACACCATTCCACTGCTACGAACGGCCGAGGGAACGGAAATCTCACATGACAAGGATAAGGCTGAACATCTCTCCCAGTTCTTCCGGTCCGTCGTGACAAGTTGGACTGATTTTTTCTCGCCCACTTGCGAAGACGAAGAAACGCCTACCCTCGAAGCAGTCATCTTCACCGAAACAATCAATCAGAAACAGTTACTAAACCGGAAAAAAATTGACCTCCCCAGGCCCTGATGCAATCCCGGCCAAGCTGCTGAAGGAACTAATTCCGAAATGTCCAAACCGTTGGCCTTGATCTTCCAAGCGTCATTTATTACTGGATACCTGCCCTCTGATTGAAAGTCCGCTACCATCACTGCGCTTTTTAAGGGTGGGAGTCGTGCGTCTACGAATAACTACAGACCGGTGAGTCTTACATACATCTGTTGCAAAATCATGGAGAAGATCATTATAAAGGCATCGATGCAGTTCCTCGAGGCACCACTTCCTTTTTGATGTCCAACACGGCTTTCGATGTGGTAGGTCCTGTCTTATGAATCTGGTCTTTACGCTCGAACGCTGGACCAAAGTACGCGATGAAGGCAGCGTGGGGCACGCCATCTACATCAACTTCAAAAAGGCCTTCGATAGCGTTCCTCACAAACGTCTCTTGCACAAACTGCGTAACGCTGGAATTCGTGGGTGTCTTCTAGCATGGATCCAGAGCCTTTTGACTGGACGGTCCCAAAGAGTGCACGTCGGGCGTCAACAGTCTTCAGAGGAAAGTGTGGTGATTGGCGTCCCACAGGGCATAATCTTAGGCCCCACGTTATTCCTCGTTTTCATAAACGACTGCGTCAAGGACCTAGACTGTGATGCCATCCTGTTTGCCGACGACACAAAATTGTGGAAAGTTATTCACAATGCGGCAAACGCAGGCCACCCGCAAGCAAACTTGAACAGGCTCGAAGACTGGTCGAAGCGCTGGCTTATGCCCTTCAATATAAGCAAGTGCAACTTTCTTCAACTCGGCAGCTTCAGAGCCTCCAGCCGCAGAACTTACTGTCTACACAGCCCACCACTGCAACAGGTTGTCAGTCAGAAGGACTTGGGTGTATGGATTACATCTTCACTCAAACCAACACTGCACTGCGCGAAGGCGGCCAAATCGGCTATGGCTATATTGCAACTCACTAAGCGAGCCTTTATGGGATTTGACCCTGACTGCTTTTCCAAAATATTTGGCACCTACGTGCGGCCTCATCTAGAATACGCCATACAAGCGTGGAGATCTTGGACTGCCAAGGACTATATCGTCTTGGAGAAGGTCAAAATCAAAAAGGTCTGGGAGCACTGCCCTATAAAACCAGACTGCCAACTCTCAACCTGTTTCCCCTTGCCTACAGGCAATTACGTGGTGACCTTATACTAACATTTCGCATTATCAGCGCCTAGACTGTTGTTTAGATCCCACTAATTATTTCACTCAAGCTAACACGCCCACTTTGCGCGGTCATCCTCTAAAACTACGCTAAGGGAAAGCAAGGATCAGTGGACGAAAGTTCTTTTTCAGTAACAGAGTGGTTGTAGCGTGGAATGCCCTGCCTACCGATGTTGCAATCTCCTCCTGTGTGAATTCCTTTAAGTGTAGACTTGACGCGTATCAAGCTTCCCAATTACCAGCCTCACATCCACTCACATAACCCGGTACCATCTTATACGTGTTTATGCTACTTGTGATTAGTAAGTAACCGTTAATGACTACCATTTTTCGACTAGCTGTCAGCTGTCCGCGATGATGTACAAAATCCCTTTTTCACTTTCCCACTTATCAATGTTTTTCTCCGACGACTTGTAACCAAGAGGGAGTTCAAAGGCGCTCGCCTATATTTCCCTTAATAAACTGAAACTGAAACATACCGCCAAGTGGAACGTATGCACAGACTGCACAGAACTTCAATTCACCGATATGCTTATAAGCCAGTAAGGACGTTATTGGTGAGAGACACTAATATGATTATAACTCAGTAAGGACACCACTTCAGACAGAATATGGCAGCAATCTGGGTGGAAGCGTGCAGACTCAACGGCGGTTCGTCGTTGTACGTCAAGTGTTTAAGTCAATAGTATTTGCGTTGAGGTGCCAGACTAACTTACCTTTTACTATTTTGTAACCTTTCCTTTCCTTAACTGAACTGTTTGTTTGTATGAACGGACACAGCACTGCAGGCGGCTCCCCCCGCGGCATTTAATATTTGATTATTAATTCTTACAGTAATCCTGTCTTTTCCTGTCATTTGTAATCATGGGTTGCCGATAGCGTCTTTCGCGTTTCCTACAATAACTAGCCGGATATCTTGCTGATCCAGAATTACGTTTACTGTATGTCAAGACTTAAAGCCGCTCCTATGACTATAGATTTACACGATCGACATACAAAAAGTAGCAGGATGAAATCAGTAAAAAGGGAGCCATTGATGTGAATCACACGCCAAACAGACGATGTTTGTAACTGGAACACAAGCCTGTAAGCTTTCCGACTGTTGATCTGGTAAATTCAGCCCACTGAAACTTAGCAAGTGGCAGGCAGAATGCACCACTTACGGGGAAAAGTTGGCAACTATTAACCCCAAACTTTCCTTGATCTCTACAAAAACCCGAAGTGGGTTTTCCGCTTATCCATCAGTAGTGAAAAAGGGCAAAACGAGGGGAATGGGACCGTGAATTAACAAAAAATATCCTACCCGAACGCCCATCGGTGACTCAAAGTCAACCTTTTCCAGCAGCTGGATAACAGCACCGTTTCCAAGAAGGATGCGTTTCACCTCCCTTTCCGCGACACTGGACCTCCTGTCGGCAGTGTTGTCTCCGTACAACTCGAGGGCTTTATCGTAGTACACAGACGGCCTGACGGAACGGAGTGTTGATGGTGGGGGTGGGGCGGTAACTTTGGACATCTCTAGCAGCGCTGATGGACTGGTGACATCACCCTCTGCATCCGCGTTCTTGTGCTCTGAAATGTGGGCAGGAAGTGGCATTACATAAACAACTCAAGAAGGGACAGTAGAGAATTCATTCTACTGCATAGAGGATGTCGATTTACCGAAAGGCGTCAGTGGTAGGCAATAAATGAAGTGGAAGCAACGACACAGTTAATCGGATTGCGCACAAAATCTGTCAGTGGTTTGCACTTTTTCTGTGAAAAGGAAAAAAACTTGGAAATACATGACTTAAACGAGAATGAATGGACACTTGTACACCTGCCTGTAAACCATTTTATGCTCCGCAAAAAGGGCTATAATTGGAGATGCACATTGGGGAATGATCTTCTAGGGTAAGGGGAAAAGGTCTAAGAACGTGGAACATACTTTTGTTACAAAATCTTTCAGAATTATTTTTAAACCCAAAGTTATTTTTGTTGGAAGAAATATAAGTTAAGCAAGAATGCAAATAATCAATAATGGTATCGCTCCGCGTTGATGTCCCGCCCATTTTAATGACGCTGTAATGCGTCAGTCGAGATGTTCTCTATGAAAACATATTTCTGACCACTTGTATTTAGAGCTGTACGATTATTAATGAGAGATATGAAGAGTGGGCGATTTTCATGTGTATTCGAAAACCAGCCCTCGACACTCCAAAAACGGAACTGTCCAATCGTTTTGCAAAGTGATGTGTTGCTGAGGTCTCTTGTATTAAGCGAACCCAATGATGCAATGAAGCTCGATATGTAAAAAAATACAACAACATATTTAATACTCATCAGCAAACCCAACAGTTTTCTCCTTACTGCTGCTAAACCCATGTAATACAAAACAGGGTCTAAAATCACCATTTCCTGCCATGTAAAGTCCGATCAGGTGAAAAGTTGGAAAATTTCAGCAGCATACCTATCAGGTGTTTTGAAGCATAATCCTGCTAGCGCGAAATTACTGTATTAATTATAAAAAGGGAAAATGGAGGATCGTCCAGCCAGAAAACTGGAGCTGCCAAGCGGAGTCGAACAGCCGGCCTCGAGGAGTCGCGCCGGGTTTCCTGCCCCAATGAAGCCATAGCTCGGCAGCAAAACGCCTACATATGTCTATGGGTTCCCCTACTTCGAAGTCTGCGTTAAAAAATAATTGCTACAAATCGGTTGCCTGCTATGTATTCACTGACGCCGCTAGAGCCTTATTCATGCAACGGGTTAACATACGCAGACGGGACCAGAAATACGTCCTTTAGAGTAACATGAGAGCAGTCACGACCGAACAGGCGTGTCGGCAGAACGCACGGCGGGGTCTCCCTTAACCTTAGAGCTTCGGTCTTGGGTCCACGTAGGCGGTCGATACTAATTATGTTTTATCAGGTGCTTGCCGCTTCGGGGTCGATTGTGCTTGCTCCAGACCGGAGCTTTAAGGTCCAATGGAATTGTCCTTTCCCCCTCCCTAGAAATACTCAGATCAAGTCTGCCTACAACCACATACAGGGTGTGTGAACTGTCTTGACAACAGCCTGTAATTCATAAGGAGATGCGTTAAAGTTGACTGCCAACTGGACGTGGAGTTCAAATACCTTTCTAGAACTATAGTTTGTTTGGCTGTCTGGTGACGTCAAAGATGGTAGAAACGGCAATTCCTTTTCCTATTACTTCCTTAAAAAAGCTGTTTAAATGCTCGAGGCGGAGGAGGGATAAGGACTCGGCTTTCCTGTCAAAGCTATTAATGAAGGTAGACGTTATGGTCGCAGACGGAATGGCTTCTGATAAGATAACTGAGTACATCTGCTTAACGTGGTTCCGAGTAGCTATGTAAGTTACCACAAGGAGTTTTGGTTCAGTGGTGCTTGCTCGTCCTATATTTTTAATTAGTCATTAGTATGACACTGCAGCAGTAGAGGAATCCCAGTGAAGTTATTAAGGTGCAAACTCAGTCGTCATATCTGAATAAAGTCGAGTTTTCAGCCAGATGCATCCCGCCCCAAACAGCTGACCCGGCTTCAATTTTCGGATCTCCTTAACCTCTGAGTATAGATGCCAGCTAGCAACCAGAAATGACTATTCGACCGTCTACTCGGCGTGACGACAGTGAGCGAAGTCCACTTGCCAGTTGACCGCTTGCGCCGCATATGACTCAGCCCTCAGCTTGCCGATCGATGTTTTGTCCTTTAGCGATTGGTCGTAGCCGGACATGGTTCAGTCACACACGCGCACCTCATGTGGACAAATAACACCAAGGGCCGGCTCTCAGCTTTGTTGAACTACTGCTGCCACTAGCTTCAGAGATGCTCCCACTACCCAAGCCGTGGCAACTATTACCTTCTCTGAAATTTAACTTTGGTAAAATCCTCGTTTTCGATCCATCGCACCTTGGCGACCATTCCAGACTGTCAGTGGACCTAATTCATTTACTGTTTTCTTGCTGCTGTTCGACCGCTCGTAAGGCCTTGGATAGATTCTGGAACAAAGCGCGGACTATGTTCCGTCCCGAAGGTCGAATAAATAGGCGATCGTCCAATGCAACGTCAGGAAAATTATATTAACTAGAATTGTCTTTCACACTGGCTCCATCGGTCAAATAAAAGTCAATGCTCTTCCAGACACCTTGCTTTTGGGTTCAAGAGGAGCGCTGGAAAAATCATCATCTCATAATTACATGAAAAAGGGAAATAGAAAGGAATTACCAAGACTGAGCAGGTGAGCATCGATCTCATCGCCAAAAGTCCTCTCTTTGCTATTGTTCATTCTGCATTTAATAATTCGTTTATAACTGGTAAGACCAGTAGTCGGTTCTTCAACTTGTTTTCAGAAACATGATATCGGTATCTAAGTAGGAAATAATAACAGGCAGATCTACGCACATAGCTATTCCAACTCTTAACATGCCATAAGTTTCACAAGGAGATTGTTCTAACGCAAAATCCACCGATACTGCACCCCCTAAACTGTTGTAGCAGTAAGGAAACGATCGTATACCTATGCCATCACTCCAGAGCTTACATAAAAATTTCTACTAATGGCTGATAGTCAAGGGAAAGAGGACGTTAACGACTTATTGAAACTGATATAGTCAACATTTTATTAGGGATGCATTTCACCTCGATTATAAGTGTTTGTGTAGATCGAAAACTTCGTGTTTTGCAGTATCACAACCGTCCCCTAAAAACACCATTTATTAACTTCGGATATAGGTTGGAATAATTTCCGGTTGTTAAATACGCGCTTAATTTTAGAATTCTGCTGAAACTAGGTCAGAAAAGTAGACCTTTTTGTCCGATGAGCCAAGGCACCTTTTTGGAAAATATCCAGTCTTCCAAAATGAGTCATAACAGTCTACTCACGGAGAGCCGAGTATTGCATTTGACAGCCCTCGGGAGTGCTGAGGTTCAGCTTGAAATGTTGGGTGCAAATGGGTCCCGAAGATTCCAGCTTTTTCTGAAGGTCAGTAGTTGAGGAATCCTGAAGAGGTAGGAATACCGACCTTTGAGCTCTCAACCTCCTGTAATACACACATGCATATATACGGGTACCGACAAAGACCAGGGAGACTTAGATGGCCATTTTCGATTTATTAACTGTCACTAGACAGCCATACCTAACCCCAAATTCTTTGGTTATCAAAAGCTTAGTAGCCCAATGTTAGTGACCTGATAGGTGAACGTACCTCCATTTAATTGCAACATTGCAAAAGCACGTTAGGGTCGAGGTTTACAGGGCCACATGTGGTCTTTGGAGGTGGTCGTTGTAAACTTGATCGGTATGAAACATCCGTATGCTTATTTAAAGGAGTAAATGCCAGATGTGCATTGTGTGAATAACAGGCTCTGCAGCCCAAACAACAAACAAACCTTATTTCTGTCCTTTATCAGGTTCCACACAACTGTCTCGTAAGAAGAAACCAAACGCCGTCTAGTGTTGCGATTTAGAAACAGGTGAAGTCATTTCAACTATTAGGGGCATCGGGCATTCAGATGTCCACAAGGGCTAAGAGCCCTTGCCATGACTTTTCGATCGTCGTTAACGACGATGTCCACCGCATGCCCCAGAGCATGTTGGACGTACAAACGGCGACTTACGCTGCATCTTCCGCACACTCTTCTCCCTCATCCACGTGGGTCTAACGTCATGACAGAGTCAAGGAGACCGAGA
The DNA here is from genome assembly GCA_902702965.1 of Spirometra erinaceieuropaei. Classification (NCBI taxonomy): domain Eukaryota; kingdom Metazoa; phylum Platyhelminthes; class Cestoda; order Diphyllobothriidea; family Diphyllobothriidae; genus Spirometra; species Spirometra erinaceieuropaei. Next base: position 151,847 of record CACRXP010000647.1, read on the forward strand.
GCGAGAGAGGGCGCACTGACTGACAAAGCTTAATGGCCTATTCACGCATGTCACAAATAACTATAATGCATGCAGAGTTAACCCGCATGGGTTCTAGGGAGCACCTCTAAATCAAATTAAAATATGTATTCTGCCCCCTCAAATCGGCTCAGTACGCCAACCTCGCCCGACTTTGTCCGCGCTCTGCCGTAGCGGACAGACCATGAGCCAGCGACTCAACATGTAGACAGTTAGACCGTCGTTTCAGGAGGGTGCGAGCAGGGTCATCGACTTGCACGCGAGTTAGTTTAAAACCAAACCAGACTTGCGCCGCATCTGCCGCACTCGATCCAACTCCCCACCTGGGCTCGATATCAAGAGAGAACAAAGGAGACCGGGGACGGGAGAGGATGTAGGTGACTGACCACCACACCCTTGGTTTACAACGTACACTGACCAGGACTACATACCACAAAAATAAGAAGGGAGAGGCACAAATCCCAACTGGCGTGGAGTGAACCAGTAGCTGGACCTGCCAACGCACCCCAGTGTTGGTATTTGTTGTGAGCGCGCTTTCCTAATAACACCTGTCGGATTCCGATCTAGGCCCCGTTTTGGTCCAGAGCATTAATCGTGTGGCCCGCTTTAGGGACATGGCTCAACGAGTAGAACGTTAAGCCCGATACCCCACCTGAATTAGCTGTCCTGTCGGCGACAGACTGAAGGACGGTTGGCTGACTAAAACAACTGCGTTTTAAAAACTAATTTTTCATTTATCTCCGCTATCCCATGAGAGTCGACTTGTTCTTATCACAATGTCTACATAAATATCGCGGTGCAACCGAAGAAATTGCGTTTCGAACGAGACCTTACTAAATATTTGTTTAGTGTTTTCTGGAGAATTAAATTCTCGACTTTGAAAACTGCATGGGGATTGCCGAGGGGCCAAATGATAGGTCCTAGGAGCCATACTATTCAACCGTACAAGGTCAGAGACACTTATTTTGGCTCTCAGATAGTACCTACGCTGGGAGTATAGAAAGTCTATTACTTGACTTTGCTGGAATCCCTCTCACGTGCATGTCACCGTGCCTGCTCTCACCTTGCTGTGGAGCACATGGTGGACATCGTCGGCAACGACGGTCGGATTGTCGATATGCCGTGAGGATGGATGCTCCAGTGTCGGCCTGACTCTAACGACTCCCGTGCACCAATTGGCCGTCCGAGTCTATAAGTCATCTGGTGTCCGGATTGCGTGTAATATCCGGTACGACGCGAAGTCTACGCCTGTGCGTGCACCCGCATCTCGCTCGCAGGGACTCTACGCAGCCTTATTAACGCACACCGTTGGCCAGTCTGATCCCGGTTTGGTCCAACATTATCTACGCCGTGACCCATTTTGGGGGTGGGATGGGGGTCATGTCCTTAACCGACAGTTCGACCGTCGTCGCTGACGATATTCATCGTGTGCTCCACAGCAGGGTGAGAGCAGGGACGGTGATATGCAAGTGAGTTAGTTTAAAGCGATGGCGTACTTGCGCAGCATCTACCGCACTATCCCCTCCCCCCCCCCACCTGGGCCCGGTGACATGACAGAGTCAGAACGACCGGAGGCGGGAGAGGACGCAGGTGGCTGGCACGACGAGAAACCGCATCTAGGCGTACCACCACACCTCTGGGTCTTCAAAATAGGGCGGGGTCTGTTCCTGCAGCCCCACTTGAGTGAAACCATATGGTTAAATTTCTAAAAAAAATTTTGTAGATGCGAATACGCCGACTCCACAAATATCACTTATTTGCATCTTCCTTACCATTTTAATCCAGCGAGTAACTGTGCCACGGGGGGGGGGGGGGAAAGAGTGCTTATACGTCAGCCTCAGCTACTTCAATTATCAGTTCACACACGCTCCCCTCCGCGTGGTTCGAGCCCTGCTTGCGCCCTCTTCATTACTCTAATCCAGCAAGTGGCCAAGTAGACTTACTAATGGAATTCTTCCGACGGTGTGGACCTCCGTCGGTTCCACTACAGTGGTCATGCACTGCGAATAACCACGCGGTACCCTCAGTGACCCTCCAGTTGTTATTGCAACCCCCATATCCGCTTAATCCATCGAATAACTGTGTCGGGGGTGTGTTTACACGCCAACTTCACTCGCGTCCCTGCGCGTGTTTCGAGTAGGGCTCCAGAACCAAACCCCTCCCCCCCAAATACACTGATCTGGGTTTTACCAAGCAAGAAATAAATGGGGGCGGTTCGGATCCGTGTGGGCCTGCATATGGACGTGTGACCATACATCCAATGTTGACATTTTCTATGTGTGCGCATTCCCGATAACGCCTGTCGGATTCCGATCTAACCGCTATGTCGGTTCAGTACATCTACCGCATGGCTTCTTTTAGGGGCACAAACACTCAGGTGCGTACAATACACGGGTGACCCAAGTGAGATCGTTTCTACTCTATGTCTTTCGAGTTCTCATTGGTTTGTTCAGAAGTCCGCCGTTATGTTAAAGAATGACTCAGGGGAGACGGCTTACTTTGATGTCTTCCGGTGATGTGTTGCCAGCCTCAAAAGCACGTGCCAGACAGATGCCATTGCTCAGATTAGCAGAAAAGTAAGTTGTGAAGTATGTTACTCCCTCCTCAAAGCAGTGACTGTTCTCGCCTGATTCAGTCACTTTGTTCTGCAAAAATGCAAGATATAGTGTTTTTAGTGAAACAAGTAACAAACAGTTTTAATGCGAAACAAACTAATCATCTTAAATAGGTAGGAGGAATATGTGAATTGTTACATCGACATAAATTCATACAGGACTTTGAATCTCCCTCTGAAAACTTCTCCAGAGGATCACAATGACTTAATCATGACTATGCAATCGAAAGAATGGGTCTGTCTAACTACTGAGTTGTTCCGCTAGGGGCTCTCATCGCCCAACTTGCGGAATATTCTGCACGGAGAATTTAAGTTGAAATCGTCAAGCGTACGGCTTCTGGTTTGTGAAACTCCATAACTACTTCATATTTCTGAGAGGGTTGATATGGTGTCTGATGGCATCTACTGAAACATTCCGTTCTAATTTGTCACAAGATTTTAGATAAGTTAAAATGGTCCAGTTTTAAGGAAAATACTTTGCAAATTCGACTCTTTTAAAGGGTTTCACTCGTCACGCCGGCTAACTAGTTTGCTGTATATGACCTTTTGGGCACAAAAAATTACTTCAGCAATAGACCAGGCAATACCATTAGGTCCTGGGTAATTAAGGCTAAAAAGGTGATTATCGCTCTTTCACAAAATTAGAAACCTACTCCGTTCTTGAGACCTTCGCCTTCGTTAGTCCCCACTGCTCCATCCAGCGACCGTTTGGCCACCCTGGCCGGATTAGGGAGCAGACGATGACAGGCAAAGGTGTGTCCCTCGGTTATTGCGGTGACCTTCACGCTGGTATCACCTGGATTTCGAGAA
>CACRXP010000647.1:156242-205710 GCA_902702965.1 Spirometra erinaceieuropaei
CGGTAGGGCATAAAAATACTTGCTTTTCCTCTTATTACAGGTGGCCTTGTGCCAAATTCCAGAGAGGTCAGGATTAAGGTTAGTGCTAGGGGTACCAGTCCCCGTTTCATACCCAAAACCTATTGGCCAGTGTCTGGTTTATGTGCCGGAGAATCCTATAAGGTCATTTACAATAGTGCCCTATATAACAAACGTAATAGAGAACATCGGCATGTGCTCAAACATTATTTAGGAAGAGAAAAATTATCATATTACTGAAATTCCAAAAAATTCGCGTTAGCCCACTGCCCAATAACTTACTGTTTAAATTTATTAGCCAGCCGCTCTTGTTTGTTTAGCGATTTAATATTGGGCAAATTTTCCATAATAGTTTAAAAGAAACTGAGGTATAGTAGGAAAGGAACGACTATGACCGTTTTAGTAGAAAAAGTATCTGTTTTTCAGAAGACGAGGTGGCGAGCATACGTAGCTTTCGATTACTTCTCGTCGGGCAAGTACAGTTATATAGGAACGGGGTAGAAGTGAAACATGTCAGCGATAAGAGAAATCGATAGAAGTTCTCCTCAAAACACAGGCGGGGGGTGGGAATGTGGGGGAGGGGTGGGGGTAATAGCAGTCAGTGCCAGGGGTGGGGTGAGAGCGGAAGGGCGCGGAGAGTTGCAGCGTTAGTCGACCTTCGACCACTGTAGGCGAGGAGCCTGAACGTGGTTCTTCTGTTCGCATAAGATTGGCTTTCGTAACCTAATGGCGGCCGCTTCCGCTGTTGCTAACAGGCGCTGGCCTAGTAGCATAGGGTAGCTCGGTGGGACCTTATAAATCACAAGAAAAGCTTCGTTGGGGTCCACACGATGTCCGGAATCGACAACATGTGCGAGAATGGCGCTGCTTATGCTCCTCGTTTCGCCTTTTCCCACTCGTGCGACCAATACAACCTGCTCAAAAGGAGCAAGTGACACTCTTTAGCCAAGACCTATCTTTTCGTCCACAACTGATGACTTTAAAGTAACAAATATGCAGTTGGTCAAATAAAAACATCGTCTGAATCAACCTAATTCGATTTCCAATTGATGTTAAAGGGCACGTGGCCCTGGCGCGCTCAAAGCCGACAGGTGAGCATTTCTTCGCGGATGCCTAAATCTTCTAACCCCATAGTTCTTATTCAAAATATAGATTACGGGTTTTCGTTATGACTCGTGACCACAGGTACTATTTGCCAAAACACCGAATCACAACCGATAGAAATGAATAGCAAAGTTCACGTGCATAATTGTTTGATCCATTGAAACACTTGTTTGTAGTAGATATCGGTATATGAGTGAAGAAGAAGGGTGATCGAGCAGCGGAATATTGTGTTTGTTGCTCTGAGCTTTCGAACTCGTCAGAGTTAATAACAGCAGCAGAACAAGCGACGCTTATAGCGCGTGTTAGCCAGTCGTCGACCGACGGCGCAAGACTGGAGGTGACTGTGCAGGACTCTGTACACCGGCGCCAGATCGATAAATTGATTGACTGAGTTCTCATCCGAGGCCCAGGCTTCAATCAATTCTCGGCCGGTTTTGTTTCCGGAGTGAACGACTATTTGCATGTTTATGAAGTTACATTCATGACCCATTTCGTAGGTGTGGGTCGCCACTTGTTATCATGCGTCGCCTCGTCGCACATCCAGCTTATGTTTGTGTATGCGCCATCCGAACAGGCGCCCAGTCTGGCCTGTGTAGTTACAAGGACAGTTTTGGCACGGGATGCGATACACTACTCTAGATTGCTCCTCTGGCTTTAACCGGTCTTTAATTTTCATGACCCTATCAGTATATAAGTTTTCCAGCAACTCCAAGATTGTTTCTAGTTAAATCTCAGGATTCATATCTTAAACGAGAGGACGGCCTCGAAACCATGAGTAGAAAGAACTACCCGGCGTAAAAATTAGACTTCCTAATAGCAGCGAGGAGGGACGACAGACAATGCGGGTAGATTGGTACAGTACTGTTTCGGCTTATTGTGCCTTCATTCAGCCAATCATAACCCTGTCCAGCAGCTGGGACCAGAAACACAAACATTCGCACAGACGCACCTGGCGCATTTGGCCCACCGCTGGGGTCTACCAGATGGGTCATAATGGCAATTGGTTGCCTGTTCGTGACCTTTGCCACCCATACGGAGCTTGTTTGCTTCGTGAAGCCAATAGATCGGTGTGCACCCATTCCTGATTGAATTACAGTGAGTGACCTATCTCATGAAAGGTTGACTGAAATTCTGAAATGTGTTTTCGATTAGGAAGGATTAATTAGGCGCGGTTGTAATACTGATTATCTTGCGCCATAATCTCATAATATTTCGGACTCGGCAGGATGTCAGCTTTTAAATACATTGCTTTCTAATCTCCTGTAGGAACCGTACTCGGTAGAAAGTGACTACTTAAGTTGCATGCATTTTTCTCATTGGCTATCGATGGTCTTGCAAATTCAAATATATCTTATAGAAACCAGAAACAAAAATATGCTTTCTTTCAGTCGTTTGATAGAGAATCACGTCTTTTTCATATTTTTTATTCAAGAAAGGAGTATAATTAGGTTTTAAAAAAGTTTTCCGATTCCCGAATAATTTTGACCAAGATCTGCCATTGCATTAGCGTTTAGCGATTTTTGTTTACAGGGCGCGTGCTTTCCACGTAAGGGAAATCATATAATCCTCTATGCCTTTAGGAAGATGCCATATAGAGTTTACAAAATTTTGCAATGGATCCGGACTATGTTGTACATTTTACGAAGAGCTGTCGTAAACGTCCAGGTACGACGCTATGTGAATGGGCCTTGCGCGGTCTTAAAAAATCTCATAATTAGAAACTTTTTTAAAACCTAACTGCACTCCTTCCTCGATTAAAAAATATAAAGAAGATGTGATTCTCGATTAATTGTCTGAAAGAAAGCATATTTTGTTTCTGGTTTCTATAAGATATATTTGAATTTGCAAGACCATCGAAAATCAATGAGAAAAATGCATGCTACTTAAGTAATCATTTTTTACAAGGCACAGTTTCTACTGGAGATTGAAAAGCATTGTATCCAAAAGCCGACATCCTACCGAGTCCGAAATGTTATAAGATTATGGCGCAAGATAATCACTATTACAACCGCGTCCAAGTAATCTTTCCTAATCGAAAACGCATTTCAGAATTTCAGCCAACATTTCATGAGATAAATCACTCACTGTACACTTCCAGCCAGTTACGGGGGGGGGGGCTTTCGCATCTTGCCTCGGAGATGGCTCACCACCCTTGGAGAGTGGATATGGTCAGCCACCCAGCAGGAGCGCGATCATCTCCGGAAGGTCTTTAGAGCAAACCATACCCATAAGAAACCTCTGATAGGAGAAGGATACACTGAGGGGTCGGATTGAGGTAGCGAGTATCTTCTAAATGAAAGGGCTCCCTGAAACCGAGGTCAAATATTTCATATCACTCAAAACGGGGATAGTCTACGGACCGAACTTAAAACTACACCGGGGATTTATTCGCTCTAAAGGCCCACTTATCCGCCGGGATACGTCACTTATCGTCTATGGCAGTAAGGCATTCATGGGGGAAGGGGGGTGGAACTACGTCGAATAAGATGGTCAACAGCTGTCAGCACGGTTACGCAAACATTGGTTGGTGTGTCTAGAGTTGGTCCTACTTCGGATGTGACAGTCCACGTCGCACAACCTAGTCACGGTTTCAGTTTTGACATTTCCGAGTAGTTGATCACACGGCAAGACAACTGCTAGCCTCATGGCCGTCAATAAATCGCTCAGTCGATCGCCATATCTACCTCCCCACGGCGCGCACGCTTCTGCAGTACCGTGTGACCGGGCTGGACATTGCACCTCCTAACCGGCGGAATGAAGACGCAGACAGAGGGCACAAGAACAGAGTCACGCACCGTCCATCGGTTTACTCTGACACGCTAACGACCGGCACTTCGTACGGCCCCATTGGTACCAGAAGCAGTCCAGGGGAAGCAAACCGCACCCAAGAAGCCAAATTCCCCCAGCTGGCGTTATCTCCAATGCACGGTATGTGGACCGCCGCACGAAAGCAATGCACACAGTCTCAGCAACCAGGATGGCTACGGGTGCTTACGGCCGGCAGGAGTCTTCCGCAACCAGCAGTACGTGTGAATAACCGCCCAAAGGGATGCACTGCGCCCCGCAATCAGCACAAGGCGGGACGGCAGTTCGACGGTCGATTCCGACAAGGCGGGCCACAACATGACGCACGACCCTACGCGTCGCTGACAGTGAGGCGCATGGCTGCCGTGCAGACACCGCTGGCCAACCGAGCCCCCGGTCCGGTGGAACGCGTGATACGCGCCGCGCAGAGGGTTCACCAGGCTCTGAAGATGGCTAACCAATGACATTTCGGTCGCGGTTTCCGATGGTATCCACCGTGTGCGTAGGGTGGGCACAGGGACGGTGACTTGCGCGCAAATTCGTTTATAATGACAGTAGACTTGCGCGGCATCTACCGCACCGCCTCCCCTCCTCCCTTACCTGAGCCTCTTATCATGACAGACTGAATAAGACCGAAGGCGGGAGAGGGCGCAGGTAGTTTGAAAGGCGAAAACCAGCAGATAGGCGTACCACCATATCTCCTGCTCCACAGCTTACACGGATCAAGAAAAGAACACAGGACGGTTTAAGTCCAGACTGACGCGACATGGACGTGCACCTGGCCTCCCGCAACACTCCCCAATGCTGGCATTTGTTATAGCTGCGCATTACCAATAAGGCCTATCGCATCCCTACCTAGCCCCCCTCGTTCGTACCGTACCCATTACTGCTATCTGAGACGTCAACTAACTAAAATACCCCTGCCGTTAACGCATTCCATTATTATGTCTGTGAGTCATGCTTGGTCTTCTATCGATTAAAATATGAAAAATCAACCAAATTATTCGACGAATTTAAGTCGTGAATATAGAAAGGTGGAGGGGATAAAATACGATTTAATCAATTTATTTTCAAAATACACGTATATGAAACCCCCTGAATAAGCAGTGGTTATGCATGCGAGACCTTTCTATATCTATATTATCCATCCAATCCGAAATTAATTTAAGAACTACGTTCGATTACGCAAAACATTTCCTCCACAGTGGAATCCCACGGAAGTCTATTCAGCAGTAAGCAGGCTTGCGGAACCTCATCCTTCTAGTAAGTCGTACAGACTGCCCAGCTTAAGGTCATATTCAGCGACCTTACCAGTTCACTTTTCTGGATCGCATTCTGTGAAGCGCATTGAGTGTGTAACACAGAAGATCATCGGGTAGGGTACAGAAATAACTACTCCGTCCCCCGCATTTCGGGTGGCCGTACGCAAACGTTTAGGAGTTTTAGGGCTATGGTTGGAACCAGGGTTGGGGAGAGGGCTTGGGTTAGCATTCAGGGCAACGGTATAGAGAAGGACCCCACCTAACTGTCAGTAGACTGTGGATCGTGCCATACGTGATTTATGATAAAGGGAGTTTTATGAGTGGGACAGCACGCTAGACAGAAATTACCTGGATTTTTGCCGAAAGTCTTATCCTACGCTATTGTGCGACACCGGAAATGAGAGTAGTAAGCAAACAATAAACAAAAAGGTAACTTGTAATATAGGAGGTACTTGGCACCGTGTCCAACCAATAATCGCCTTTTATGCGCATTTACCTCAACTAATTTCTTGCAAATCGGGACGGAAATCAGTCTGCCAGTTGTTCTTTTTTAGGTGCTAGAACCATCCCCACCAATTAATGAGATGAATTTACGTCCCCTGCTTCGGAGCCGTCCATTCCATGCCAGATATCGACTCCAGTTGAAGCCACCGACTAGATTTGCACGTTCAGATAACCGTTCAGCGCATCGTAACATCGCTCCCAAAAGTGCTGGCAAAATACAGCGGCTGGCCGGTTTCTCTCACTTACAGGCGAAAAACTGGTAACTTATTCCTAACTTCCCAAATGCCAGTTGGCTTAGACTGACACTTTGTTCGCGAGCACGGTTGGAAGATAAGGAGGGAGCTGAGCCGCAAATCGAGAGCGACTTTGACAGTTATGGTTGAGGTCAGGACAGCCAACGTCTTCAAACGCCGTCCGGGAATCTCCAAATGTTCCTCTGTTATTAGGCAACGCCAACATGCTACCCAACAAATGTTAGTGAAGTTTCTTGAACAAAACTTGTATTGACTGAATGGTATGACAGTCCGACCGTCCTGTCTGACGATGTCCAACGTGTGCTCCACAGCAAAGTTGGGACAGGCACGGTGGCTTGCGCGTGAATTGGTTCATAGTGAATGTAGACTTGCGCTGCGTCTTCCGCACTCTCTCCTCCTCCACCACCTGGGCCTGGTGTCAAAACAGAGTCATCAAGAACGGAGGTGGGAGAGAGCAGAGATGACTGGCACGGCCGAACTCGCACCTCGGCGTGCCACAACACCCGCTGGTCCACAACAAACAATTGGCCAGGATTTTTATCAACAAAAAACATTGGTCAGAAAGAGGAGAGGATGAAACAAATTACCGGGCGACCACGCACACTGCCTATGTACCTAGTCAGTCGACTGATAGGCACTAACCATGTACAAATACACACTCCTTGCATGCGTGAGAGTGCCAGAAATCATTTTAAGAAGGAACCGTGACAGCCTGACTCCAAGTCGATCAGTCCTTCACTTCACACAACCACACACAACTGGGCAGACTGCATCGACTGAGTTGAGGCGTCAGCCGGCAGCCTTATATGCCGCGGCGCTTGGCGCACCATGACCACATACCTACCAAAGTACGGATTTGTTCTTCTGCTGAATTATTGCAAATATTCAATGGAATTCCAGATGGCATTTGTCTGCAGGTAGAGCACGGAAATATAGACCACCCCCGGCATTACAGATGACCGTGCGCTAAATTTCAGGGGAGGGGGTCAGAATAGTTAGGAGTAAGCTAAGGGTTATTGTTATGAAGGTTAGCGTTAAGGTTGGGGACGTTTTCTGGCATCTCGCGGAGTAAGATGGACAGACAAGAGCACAGCATGAGCCGCGGGAGGTTGCTTCCCGAGGATACTTTGAGTGGCATGTGTTTCATCAAGTTTGCAAGACGTTTCGACATATGGCTAAGGTTGCGAAGACCTGAACATTTTAAAGGATCCCATATAGTCCATGAGACGGACACTGACACTAGTGTCACAAATGCATCGTCTAGCCATTTATACAGTAGTGAGACGCCGTGTGATTACTGATGGTAGGCATGAAAATCGCGCTGCGCCGAACGGTCTGATCACTACAAGCACCTGTGTCTAGCACACAACAAGGCATTCAGTCAACTGGTACAAGACCGTGACCACATTCAAAGCCAATGAAGTCTGGCTTGGTCATTAGTAGTACTTCGAATACTGACGGACTGAACTGCAACCCTGTGGTCCGTCACCGATTTTTTTACAAACCGATCAGTGATCAACCGATTCGGGGGGAGGGTTGAATTCCGGTTTTGCAGTCGCGGATTGGACCATCACTGGCTGACGTCAACAGATAAGTCAGAAATGGCCGGTGAAACTTCCTAGGCACGTATGTATGCGTTATGAAAGCATCGAACAGTTTTCACGAACAACGCATGATCAGTTAAGGACAATTTAAATACCCAGACGTAGTTAAGTCTAATGGTTAAGGTCTTCGAGTTGACTGTGATTTATCATTATCCGACTCAAATTGTCGATAAACTTTTGAATGCGACCTTTCGGGGCGTACAACGAAGCAAGCAGTAATTTAGAATAAAAACAGGAGTTGCAAGGACTAGGCAACTGCCTTAAATAATTTTGGTCTTGAAAAGTCAATTTGGCAAACACGTGTGCTCGTGTGATTCGTGATTTCGTCGTAAGGCAACATTTTCTTGGTTTGTACAGCACTTCCGAAGAATCATACATCTTCCTTCCGAAGAAATATTTGAGAAGATGCGCGCGTAAGCGAGTCCCAAGTTTTTGTCACAAAGAAGCAGAACTGCTGTCCGGGTGCACACGCGTTCTTCTTTACCATAACGTGAAAGGTTACTTTTGCACGTAAATTCAACTGATAGGTTTCACTTTATCATTTGAGTTAAATGTGCGAGATAGCGCATTTATTATTCATGTATCTAATGCCTTGCACTGCGTGCTTCTATTTATAGGAAGTAATGCATGCACTACTTGTATTTTCAGGTCTTAAGCAGATTCAATCGAGTGCAAAAGAGCTTTTCTGGCGCCTATTTAAGACTGTCTTTTGTCTCGGTTTTTCCTTACCATAATCGTAACGTGTCACTTTAACTTGCCCGAAACTGCTCGACTCGCTTTCGAAAATCATTTGATATATGCGCGCAATCCCACTCCTTAAATGATGCATTTGAGTCTCCGTGATGATATCAAACAGTTTTGTGATTAAGTAACGTTTGCAACTCGATTTAATCCGAATGTCATTAGTATTTCTACCACACCCGCGATAATCCGTAAAAAAATCAATTCCTAAGGTCTTTAGCTCATTTTTACAAAATCCAGCAACCTACCGTGAGGTTGATGTATTTTCTGAATTCGAATGCTGCCACCATCACAGGGAAACATGCTTGTCTCTTGGAAGTCAAAATGAGCCACAGTTTCGGTAAGATCATATCCCGTAAACTGCGGAAGACGAATAAAGTGAAGAGGATGTAAACTGTCTACTTATGATGAATATTTAAAAAAAACTGCATTATTAGATAGCTTTATAAACGGCAATATGTCCGCAAACTGAAGAGTACACCCCTAAAAGCATAAAAGGTCGAATTAAATACTCAACTTGCCCTTTTACATAGAGCACCATTTAAAATAACTTTTAAAAATGGAAAATGTTAGAGATTGTCACGCACAAAAACACAACCAATCGAAGGAAGACTGGTCAATGGAGAATTTCTGGCCGTATACGGCAGTTCTGTTCAAGCAATAAACAACTTCCATTGATTATCTGTTCCGATAAAAAATAAATTAGGGTCTTTTAATCCCTCTAAAGCAGCCTTTCCATTCAAAATTATACATTTAAAAGGAAAGCAATCTTTTGGCCTGCAAAATATTCCGTGGTTAACACAATTTATAGAACATCAGCTGTGATTTTGGTGAGCGGCTTCTCAAACTTGTGCTCATCAATTCTCTGCAAGCGATTTTATGACTAGTTCCTGCCTACTTCGAGGAAAATGTCAGTAGCCATTTGCGCCCAGATTTATGAATAATTTGCTTGATAAAATTACGTGGACGTATTTTCTGCACCAGAAAAGGACACCTCCTTGAAGAGGCTGGACGAGCAAGCAAAATGTGCAACGTTTAAGAAGTTTAAAAATTATCATACCGGCTCCTACCATCAGGTTTCATGAGATAGGTCAAGTACTGTATGCATTTTGTAGACAGGATCACATATTTGCAGACACCGGAAAGCGATCAACTTCCGATAAAAGTGCTTAAAGTGTGGAAATTACAAGACTTCAGTTATCCCCACTGATTTCTACTGTTAAAAACCTTTGTTGAGTATAAGAATATAAACCCCCTTATATTACAGGTGGCCTTCTTCCAAATTTCGGGAAGTTCGAGTCGAAGCTAGTGTTACGGTTAGGGTTGTGGTTATGGTTTGGGTTAATTTAAGCGTTCGAGTTAAAGTAAGGGCATGCGAATAGGAACTCCCCTGAAATTTAGCACGAGGCCACCTGTGGGACTTGGGGGCCAATATTCGCGTGTCTGACCCACACTTTGCTGCAAAAAATGCTTTTCTGCAAGTGAACACAGTAAATGAAGCCCTCCGTATGATATTCAACCTCCTGCGTGCATGTTTTAAAAAATCTGCCTTCCTTTCTTGCTTGGATAGGTGTGGTTCACAGCAGTTTGCCTGGTAACAGGTCGCGCTCACGTCTGACAAAGTTCGACTGTCCTCATTTGTAAAAATGGTGACCTGTATGTTTGCGATTACAAGATTTGAACAGGATTTTGGACCCTCTATCAGATCAAATTCTCCAGCATATGTCAAGCTATATACGCATCGTGTTATTGAAGACGTGAGGGTTTCAGGGGAATCTGGTTATAAAGAGCAGTCAAAAAAGACAAAAGACTTTAACAGACCGGCCAAAACTGTTCACTCTGTGGTTCATCTGCTTTCTCTTCATCCACTTTGGTCGCCGGGGGAGAGTCATTAGGCATCGCTGGGGACCGGACGTGTTTCGACTCGGTTTTACCTTTTCCTGACTTGGTTCTGGTAGCCTTATCCGTGATGGTTAGAGCGCGTTCAGCCTCGGCTTTGAGCTGTTGTTGCTGTTGTAGGGCCTGAAATAGCCACAAATAAGAACATTGTCGTTCACCAAAAACAGAGAGTAGACCAGCAATTTAATTATTGTGATATCTTGGTGGTAAGAAAGGCAGATCTGAATAGAGAAGTTGATCAGCTAGTTCCAGTGTCCGGAAATTCCTTGATATTTATTCTACCCTCTAACAGTTAATCAGTCCTCAACTCTCTGAGTTCTAAGCGGTCAAGATCTCAGCCATGGATGACTTGATTATTAATAGGAGCATTTAGGATTTTCAATTTTCCTTTTTCAGATGGATTGGAGTTTGCAGACAAGAATAATAATAAATTGCTGTCACCAGTTAGCCGTAGACTGATAAAACCGGACATTTGGAATTCCAGCGACGGAGCCACAGAACCACGAGATGACACCGATATCAAGTGATTTCTGCACGGCAATTGAAAATGTGTCCAATCACACCTCTAACATTAATGGCCGGTCATTTAGCTAATAACGCTGGAATTTTGGAACGCGTATGCGCTTTAGATGCAACACAATAGAGGGCTCTACGGCTGATTAGAATTACTTTTTTTCTTAGTTCATCCTTCAGCGATCCCTCAACGATATACTCGCCATTTTCGCCGAACATCTTCTTTTCAGCAACCGTTTCTGAACGAGCATCACCCTTTGAAATCGAAGTTTTTCCCTTGACATTGGCCTTGGTCTTCTTTCGAGCATTCGGTCCTTTTTGCGAAGTTTCAGATTTTGGCGTTTCATAAGTCTCCTGTGGGCAACAAACATATTGTACAATCCGACCGCAATAGGTGGAAAATAAACGTCCACTGTAGATACATGAGTAGGCTTACTATTCAAATTATATATGCGGGCCTTGAGTGAAAAATGAAGAAATTGGGAGAAATTGTTGGACGTTTGAGGCCGCTTAGACCCCCTATCAATTCTGACGGCCGAAACACATATTAATCGCCTGATTACTATAAGTAAGTTGTAGCCTGCCCTAAATACTAGCGTTTGGCCTTTTTGTTGCTCTGGCTAGCTGGCCGGCTAGTGGATGTTGACAACTACATTGGGTGTTCACAAAGTCGTTTAGAATCTTCCGAGTTGCTTAAATCAAGTTGCATGAATAAACGAACCATTTAGAAAAGACCAAAAGAATCATTTACCTTTTGATTGTCGCACTGCAGCGTAACCGCCGTCACCGATTATGCATTTTTCTAGTTGCCCCACTGCCATTGGTAAATGACGCACTGATACTACTTAGGTCACATATAATGAAATGGCTGCGAGTTCACTCAATTAACTACGTTTTTCGGAGTCGACAAATGTCTTGGCAGAGTTCTTTGGAATAAAATGCAATGAGGACAGATAAGCCGAACGCGCTGACTGGATAATTTTTTCACTTCCATCTGTCAGTTTGTTTGGAGATATGTTTTTCTAAATTTTCGCGCAGATTGCTACATCTTGCCAGATAAAAGTGCTAATTAAAAGAATTAGTGGTTGCAAATCATCCATGAGGAAAGTATGCAGCGTTGTTGTATAAAATAGTCATTGGATTCAGTCCCTGCCTCTTCGATGAACCTGGAATCCCAGAAAGTGACACGTGAACAACTGATACAATCCCTTTAAACTGTTCATCCTCCTACATAGTGCGTTTCGACGTAAGTGCATTTTTATAGAGAATCAAAAAATGTCTTAGATACCTAGACAGGTCAAAGCACGCATGTAAGTTCCCCATCCACATCTGTCATCTAGGGAATTCGCAAATTAAGACGCAAGAAGTAAAAAGGAAAAAGTACGGAGTAAATCAAATAGTTATATGGATAAAGTTGCAATACAAAAACCCCAGGGGTTGGTTTTTCATGAAAGTTGTGCCAAATGAGACTAGCATTTTCACGGTGGGAATTGTTGTCAGATGTTAGAAAGGCTGCAGAACTACATGAATAATATACACTTTGAAAAACCCCAGCAACCGGCATTATGTCAACTGTGTGTATGTACAGTAGGTGGACTAACTCATGAAATGTCAGCCGAAATTCCGAAATGCGTTTTCGTTTCAAAAAGATTAATTGAGTAGGGTTTTAAAACAAATCATTCTATAATAATTAAGTTGCCTCGCGATGCCGGCCTTAGAACGAACTCCTCTGTGAAAATGACTATTTAAGCGGCATGCATTTTGCGTATTTATTTTCATTGTTCTTAAAAATTCGATTATATTTCATGGAAAACATATATAAAAATACCCATTCTTTTGCTCATTCGGTAGATAATTACATCTTCCAATTTTATATTCGAAAGAAGGATAGAATTCGGTCCTCAAAAAATTCTCAAATTCCCGAATAAGTTTGAATTTGACCAGCCGTTAAACTTGCATTTAGGGTTCCCGAACTAAAAACCGTATATTTCCCGTGTACGGAAAACCGTACATTTCTCTACGGTATTAAGAGGCGATTATATGGGGTTCATGAAATTTCGCAATGGATTTGAGCCATACTACTAACTCTGCAAACCACATTGGTAAATAAAGAGACATGACGTTTTATTAACGGTCATTTCTCGGCATTAAAAAATCTCACAATTAGAAACTTCTTAAAATCGATTTATACCCTTCCTTTGAAAATAAAATTGGAGAAAGACGTCATTTTCTACCAAATGAGCAAAAAATGAATGTTTTTATGCAGGCTTTTTATGTAATATAATTGAATTTTTAAGGGCATCAAAAATCGTTGAAAAAATTTATGATATATAAGTAGTCATTTTTTGCAAAGTATAGTTTTTGCATGCAGCGGAAAAGAAGTTCGTTCGAAAGTCGGCATCCTGAGGTAACTGAATTATTATAGAATTATGTCGCAGGATGATTAGTTTTACTACTCTGCCTAACTAATCTTTTCAAAGCGAAAACGTATTTCGAAATTTCCGCTGACATTTCATGAGTTAGTCCTACTCCAGGTGCCTGTTGGAGTGCTACGTCTTTCGCGTAAACTTACATTCCCGAATAAATAGCAGTCTGGTTCTCGAACCATCACGAATATCCAAACAGACCAATGAAATTCAAGGCCGACACAGATGTTCCTTTGCTCAATGTGCTCTTTGACGCGTGTCTCATTATTACTCGGCGCCTGACGTGTACGCTCTTCCTGCCAACAAGTGGTTCTCAACTCCTTCTATACAGAATACAACACTCTCTCAACTATCATCTAACTCCACCTCTTTCTATTTCGGACCGAGCCTGAAGATCGTAGTGACCAGGGTCTGCTCATGGCTTAAGCTGTGCGGCATGTGATGATAGGTCTGTTCACATGGAGGCCATTTTCCGTTGAGTGATAACCCATTAATACCCAAAATGTTAGGCTCGATTTGCAGGTTTTTTCGTTATTGTCATATCTGGCTGTGTCAAGTACCTCCAATGATGATCGACCTTAGCGCCCAGCTCTCAGTGTTTATGCTAGATGCACCGTTGTGCGAGTGTGGAAGTGTAAACGGCAGAGAACCTCAAAGGCAACCGCCCGATTCCGCACAACTTTACCTGCGTCCGCACGCTGCTTCAAGCACTGCCGCAGTTGGCATGGACTCGGATTAGATTCACCCTCGCGGCATATTTAGAGCAGGATGACATCCCAACCAGTGACCCAGAGAGGATGGTAGAAGGGCGCTCACCGGTCGTTCTTACGGAACTCAATCGTTCCGTTGTGTCTTACGGGTTCTCTCTCTCTCTCGAGGCTAACCAACAGCCGCACAGCGGCGCGTCATATAGGCAGAATGCCATTACTGACAAAGACGAGGGAGACCGGAATGGCCATTTCTGGCTTATTAGCCGTCGTCAGTCAGTCATACCCAACCCCGAAGCGGCTGTACGGCTGCTTATTGGGTTCGATAAAGAGCCCCTAAGGCACAACGGAACGAGTGAGTTCAGTAAGAACGATCGATGAGCGTCCCATTGTACATTCCCGATCGCAACCGACAGGAGAACGGACGTGTGGCCCAGTGGTTAGAGGCGTTGGAGGTCGCGAGTCCCAGCCCCAAGTGTTCCACATTTCGAGATTGGGTATAACTAGCTGACGACGGATAATAAGCCAGAAATGGCCATTTCAGTCTTCCTTGTCTTTGTCAGTAATGCCATTTTGCCTACATATATATGTATGTAGTGGCCACACCCATAAATAAAAGGGAGACTGGGACGATAATATTCTGCCCGAGAGGATGAGTTAAAATCAGGCAGAGGCCAACTCGTGGTCGGGAGGTCCAATTCTTTTATTAAGGCAGGCCCCTAAAGTGGTCCGTTAAGTGGTCACAGCCTGCGCTCCACCTTCCACCGAGATAGCTTGTAAAATAGGGACCCTATGTTCTATGAGTAGAGATCGGTCGCGAACCACAGAGTCGATTGCAGACATGGTCACTGAAACTACTTTAGGGAACCTGTCTGGAAGCTGTAGACGCTAAATGCGATATTTCTACAGTTACACTTATCCCATGCAAACAGATCTAACCATCCCCACATTTGAGACCGTGCAATCGGTTGAGGTGTCCGTTAAACTCTGACAAAATATGCTGGTCTACGTCAGTCAGAGAAGTGACGAAGTAATTTTTTTACAGGACTACTCCGAATCCGATGTCCTCAGGCAGCGTTTTTCCTGTCACAGCGTTTACGAATCGCAAACTTCGTCCAACATTATGGGCACCCGCTTCTACCGGTGTGCAGTCCACATAGACGACTTCGTTTGTCTTCCGCGACAAGCTTCGTGTCGGAAAACACGTCTTAGGTTTTGATTATCGGGCAGGTTTTCCAGACTAGATTAGTACGATTGTGGCAATGGGTTATTCAAAGCCCACGTTGCCGATGGCATATTGTTTCGTCACCACAATCAAATCCGACGGGGACATCACGGCGCCGCAACCGAACCCGAGTCGGTACCACCACATTCCCTCAATAACCTGCTGAGCACTTTCAGCACTCCATCAGGTTGACAGGTTTCCAAGCCAAATGTTGCACCATCTTCGGATAAACCAGTTTCGGTATCAATCGTTACTCCTTCTCCCCGGCCTCCTCAGATCGCAAACTGCTACCATGACATCGGGCATAACGTGTGCGTTAACCATCGCAGCCGATATACAGTGACTAACAGATCTCATTAAATGTTGGCTGAAATTCTGAAATACGTTTTCGATTAGGAAGGATTACTTGAGCGCGGTTGTAATACTGATTATCTTGTGGCATAATCTTATAACACATTTAGGACTCGGCAGGACGTCAGACTTTTAATACACTGCTTTTCAAACCCCTGTAGAAACCGTACTCGGTAAAAAAATGACTACTTAAGTAACATGCACTTTTCCCATTGACTTTCGATGGTCTTGCAAATCCAAATATATCTTATAGAAACCATGAGCAAAAATATTCTTTCTTTCAGTCTATTAATAAAGAATCACGTCTTCTTTATATTTTATACTCAAGGAAGGAGTATAAGTAGGTTTTAAAAGAGTTTTCTAATTGCCTAATAATTTGGAGACTGATTATTCATTGCATTAGAGCTTAGTGATTTCAGTCTACAAGGTGCATGCGTTCCGCGTAAAGAAAATCACATATTTTTCTGTAATTGAACGGATATCATAGAGAACCCATAAAACTTTGCAGTGGATGCGGACTATGTTGCTCATTTCATGAGGAGCCGTGGTAAACGGCCAGGTACGATGCTATGTGAATGAACATTGTGCAGTCTTAAAAACACCTCATAATTAGAAGCCTTTTTCAAACCTAATCAGTCAAAAATTGTGATGTTTCAGGCCTCAAAAATAAACAGCGGACCAAGCGGTCCCATAGGGCAAACTAAATATAACCCTGCCCCAACACTTTCCTCCCTTTTCTCAAACCACCAACCTGCGTTGCCATTTTGATTTCGTTGCTAAGTAATTTGGCTTGGTAGAAGGCCTCCTGTTCCTTCGTCCAGGATGAGATCTTATCCGATATGGTGTGCAGATAGGCGCGAAAACCCAGATCGCCTGTGTGCATCCACGAGTACTGACTGTTGTAGCTTGAGGGCAGTCTGCAGTCCACATTTTTATGAAATACCACCAGCTCACCGTTATTCCTTCTTTGTTTGAAAATTTTGATGTAGGGGAATTCAAACAGAAGTTCAAATGCCCTCTGTAACAGGTAGGAAGGAGCAGGAATATTGAAGTCGAATGTACCAGCCGGGCAGTTCAAAACTTCATACCAAAATCAGAGTAAAGGTCAGCTAGAGAGGAAAATAAATACACTTGCCACGTTGCAAAGCTTCGTATGTATGTAATTCTTAGCAAAATATGCCTAGATTAAACGAACAGGTAGGTAAAAGGGCAACGACTCCCGTATTTACGCGTATTCTGGGGTTCTTGGTTCGCAGAGAAGTACTAAACGAGTTTCTCTATGCCGAGTGTCAAGACGCTGCTGAAACTTCTTCGACCCCGCTGTCGACTTTGTCTTGCTAGCATTAAGTCGTGATTACTACGAAATGGGGTCGATGAATCCGTTGAGTCGTCCATCAAAACAGCAAAAAACAGAGCTCTATCGGCTTGTATCTTCGACCAGAAGGAAGTATCCTGTGGTGATCAGAGAAGAAGATGGTTTCAGATACTCTGTAAATGCGGCTCCGTCGATCTGTCAGCAGGATGGAAGATGATAGTTGCGATTGGCCTTAGGTTGCAGTCTGAGGCCTTGGCGGACGGTCGGATAGCTAATAAAGATTATACAAAAGGAATATCGATGGTCGTTTTAAGGAGGCAGTTTGATTGCCAGGGGAGTTTGTCTTTTGCTCATGAAGAAGGCCAAGTGCTCATTCACGCCTTTAGGCACTTTCTGATCAATTGAGGCTACAGGTTTACCAATACTAGAGGGGCTAGGACACAAATGGGAAACCCCCGGAACAAGATTCCTGTATCGTGTCTACTTATCTAATTTAAGTAGTTTAATATGCGATATCAATAATTCCTGAGGCTGACTGACGTTATCAATGCCTTCCACGAAATTATAAGTGGAGTTTTCAGTCGAGCAAGTAGCAAAAAATTGAAAAGGCGAATAGGAATCCTCGTAATACAGGCTACCTTGCGCTAACTTCCAAAGCGACCAAGGTTAGGGTTAAGGTAGAGTTAGGGTTAACGTTAAGGCTAGTGTTCAAGTTTGGATTAGGGTAAAGTTTGGATTAAAGTTAGGACGCATGAACAGGTGCGGTGAACCTACTCGGGGTACCTGTTGTAAAGCTACGCCTTTCGCTTTTATCAATGGTGGTCTGGTTCTCGGCCAACCACAGCTACCCAGACGGGCCAAATGACTTCAAGGCCGACTTAGACATGTTCTCGCACAAGGCAATGCGACGACTCCACCACTCTCACTTGAGACGCCGGCTCCCTCGATGCTGAACGTGTGCCCTGCCCGACCGCCAAATGTTCAAACTTGTTTCTCCCTCTTTCTGTACATGATACAATATATTCTCAACTGGCGTCCGACTCCATTTTTTATTCGGGACCGAGCCTGAAGGTCGTAGTGACCAGGGAATCCCTACGATTATAACTGCCGCGTTGTAGGTACTCTTCCTGGAACTTAGAGAGCGGGTAACAGTATTACAGGTTACTTTTCTCGTGTCAAACGCTAAAAAAACGTTTAATACGGCAGGTAATCAGCAATTAAAAGCCTCGGAATTCAAATATTTTTTTCAGAAAAAACTAAGAGATTATTATTGGTATACATATGGCTACCAAATTCAAATAAGTAGGCAGGATATATGAATGTTTTTACGGCGCTCCTATTGCCATGTCATACCTAGCGGGGAACCCACAACTAACTAACATGACAACTTCCGAATGATTATGACCCGGAGGACGAAGCAATGGCTAATGAGCAACCCAACAGTTACGATAACTTTGGGTTTCGGCCACTAATCAGTTTGGAATCCATGAAGACTACTATTTGGGCCTCTATATAGCGGCAGCCTGCCTTACGAGCCCAACAGTCGATTGAAGGAGACTATTCAGCAAAAATAAAGTGTTTCGAATGAAATAAAATTGGAAAATTATATGTTTTCCTGACTGAACATTTTGTTCTAATTCTAAGAGGAAATGGTCATCATATGTCCTTATGACTTCGATCAGGACCTAAAAATACAAAGATACCGTATAATTTTGGAATAAGCATCTTCCAACCGTTTTTATAGTTCAATATGATTATACCGTTCTATAGCGAAACCTCGTGCACACCAAACTTTTATGTATTTTAGTCTTCTACAGAACGACCTCCGCAAAACCGTCAATGTTTTAACCGGATGGCAGACGACCCTGATTCTGGGGCGGACATCATAATTGCGGCCACATTTTTGATCCCCTCTTTAGAGCGCCATAGACTTCGATCGCATATATTTGCCGTACTCTCGTGCTAAATTGACGGAAACCCGACGGCTGTCTCGATGATCGGTTGCCCCGAAAACCTGCTTACTTGCAAAATTTTAATACACAAACTCATTTTATCACACTCTCGATTCGGGTACTGGTTGAAGGTCCAGGCGCGTGTCTGGACGATTATGAGTAGCTGCTTGATATAACTGTGATGACTTGGTTCATCCCTTTCAAAACAGCTTTAATAACTTCAAGGAGCCGTATATGTGCAAATTGCTTAAATGCAGTCCTACCACGGCCGCGCTGAACCGATGGATGGATCTACAATGCGGCCCAGTCGTAAAAAAACCAATTAGATTGAAAATTGTGTGCGTATTAAGTCAACCACATAGTGCGTATAAGTTCAAGTTTGTATTTGGATCTAAACGGAATGAGTGCGAAGACAGTCAAAAAGGCACAGTATACCTCGGCTACCTTATAATTAAATATGGAAAAGACCCCAACTCCTGAATTTTGCCACCCTCTCTAAGTAGTGGACATTCACTGACATCAAATCCGCCTTCCCCTTTTGCACATGCACTTCAACTTCTGGGATGTCGTCGTGCACTTGGAGACAGCCTACATTCCTAGGATTGGATCTGAATTGTGATATGACGAATCATACCAACTAACCTGTCGATCCTATTTCTAATGAACAAGAGTGACGATTGAATCCCTTGTTTCTCACTTTTCTTCTCTCTTTTTCATATTCCTTTGTATGGACTGGGGAGCATTTAACAGCATTATTTCTTGGTTCTAAGATCCGTCACCTGATTTAATTAAAAACTGACTTCTGCTTATCAGGTTTGGAATGCTAATATGCAGCTGACCACATATGTTGAGAAGTTGTCGTGAAGTTAAGAAAGACTGGTCTTTTAAAAAATTCGCCTTTTCTCTAAATTTACATCTGACTTTTTTCTCCCTTCCTTCATACCGTCCACGGGAAGTGTTGCATGTTAGTTTGAAGGCTTTCTGTCGAGCACTTCCGCTTGAAATTGCATCTTTTTAATTTATACGAAAAGTATTAGTTAGCTAGGAGTAAATCATTTTATTTAAGACTAATAGACTTAGAATGAAACTGGAAATAGATTTTTGATCGTCACCCATCTGCCGCAGCGGAATAGCCGCGTAATAATCATAGGCTGTGAAGAGACAGTTAGTATTATATTTAAAGGTAGCATGAAGCACCATACTTGACAGCCTATATACTAGCTTTATACGTATAAGGGCAATATGATAACTTTCTAATCGCGGTGGAACCAACCAGGCGACTCTTTTAGCAAAAATCTACTAACCATTTTCAACTGCAAAGACACGTTGGCGAAGGCTTACGTGTTTTTTTAATAAGTTACGACATGCCGTGGTGCATAGCGTATCTAGGTGTCCTACATCTACGCAAACTGAAAAGTGCGTAGCATGTGCCTCAAGCTCTACTTGTCAGGAACTGAGGCATCTGCGTACATAAGTTTACTTTAAATCTATTTGTCCAAACTAGGCTGAAGAACACGAAACAATGGCGGCATTTACAGTTTCACTTATAACTTTCGAAATGTACTTTGTAGCTAATCACTTCCCATCTCGCTGTTTACGTGGAAACTGCATTTGGGCTGAATCAAGTTTTGTTTCAGTTTCGACTATAAAAACTAGAAAGTGCTGTATTCCTTGATCTCATTTACTGGTCTTCCTCACCAACACATCTACACTTGTGCCTCCGAAGCAAGTGGTGTATATAAAGACCATCGGCGCACCAAGCTGCCTTTTTAATTCATGGATAAAGTGTAAATAAGGCTGGACCAACATTTCTCCTGGTTTCTGGGGTTTCTCACCACCCAAGTGGTTGGGAGTGTACTTATGGGCGTTTCAATCACTCGGACTTAATTACTGCGATAGGTAAAACAGTTGCCACAAAAAGCCGACAGTTCTGTGGAAGCGAGGCTGCTCTCTAATGTTTTGAGCTGTCCGCATAAACTCTGGATCAGAAGGTTTGTGCGGAGGATATCTAGTGAATAAGTTGTGCGAAGGTGCTACGGAAACAATTCCGATATCGCACTGTGCTAGCGAGGCCTGTCTGTGAGTACCTTCTCCTAAAAAAAATGTTAACCCAAGAGCTCATTGCTTACTTGAGTAAACTGGTCCTTCGTCAGCCTTTCCTGAAGACACCAGTTGCTGAGGTCTCTTTTCCGAGCGCACTTGAAAAGTTCCTTTATTTTGCTACGATCCATGTGAAAGAGGCTGTTCCTCTGTCGTCCCTCAGCAGCATCCTGGGGGCCCAGTAGACCCTCCTGGCTTATCAACAGTTCGACCAGTGGTGTCTGTGAGTTCTCATCAACGTTTGATTGATGATCGTCCTCCTTCTTCTGGGGAGAAAGTTCTTCTTCTTGGCAAGTGAATCGGACAGCTGAAGACTTTCGTGAGGAAGAGCGAGATCTGCTGCGTCGGGAAGATCCGTGCCGCAAAATTCCTTAAAATTCACATAGTAAAGCTTTAAGGACGCCAGTTGTGCCTACTAAATAAACGTAAGTAGATATTGTTGGGAAAATATTTTAGCAGATGCTTGCGAGCTGGACACTAGACAGGAAGACATCGAAAACCTTCTCCTTAAACCCCCATATTTCAAAGTTAAATTTAGGCACTGGTGTGCTGCTCCACAAGCAGCAACCCATCGTCGCTCCACATGGCGGGTTCAGCAGTTGTGACCTTCGCGTGAACTGGTCTGTTGCAAAGGGGAGTTTCCTAAACCAACCGTGTTCCAATGGCAAGACAGAGTCAAGACAATTGTGCATAAGTGCTGAGGGACAGTGGACGGCGGAATGAACAGCCCGTCAACCCATGCCATGTGCGGCCTGGCTGGCATTCCACGCGTCTCAGCGTCCAAGGATGGAGGCTGTGGTCTCACCATGCCATGGCGGTTATAATGAGGAAGGGTCACTGCAGCCTGGCCCTCATTCCTGAACAGTTCCGACTGATAGTCCGACTGATGCGGATGAGTTCCCCATTACTGGCCTTATTCTCGTCCCCCTCCCAAGCATCAGGGGGTAGTCTGGATCATGCCGACTGAGGATGAGATTGGGTAGTGTTCAGGACTTAATGAATGAGTGAATTCCGGACAGGGTGCGCATTAATAACGACACTTCTCAGGTGGTATAGTACTGCGTAATAAATGCTCAAGAACTCTTCCATCCAATTTCCAAATATACGCATCTGAGACGAAACGACGCACGGCCCCGCTGGCAACTTCATCTGCTTTTTAAGTGTAGACTTTCATACAACACAATACTGACAATGACATTTTGGCAGCCGAAACCCCAGCTTCGTCCGACAGAGAACTGGACTAAGGGCCTGCCCTCGTGACAACTCTATGATGTTTACAGAAGTACTCTGTTCGAGACAGCCTTGACCTGAATAGCACGTATATACGGCAAAACGAATAGAATATCACAAAGAAGATTGACTGGTATTCGCTTCTTTGGTCAAAGCAGTAGCAAAATCTGCGCGAATAAAAATTGCCCACGATGGGTAGCTGAGCCGAGCCTTACGCTTATAAAAAATGTCACCCTTGCTTCCACTCTTCGTAGTTTTGAGGACATTATAATTGTACCGGGAGACAAAGGTTATGCAACGGTTCTTTTCGATTGGAGATTTTCCGAAGTATATGAAATACTTAGCCCCGATTTATGCTTGAACGAGTAGCAGTCCTTGACCACCAAGAATAATCAGTGAAAACATTGGAAAAAAATTGCAAAGAGACCAGGAAATACATTTAATTCAGCGCAAAGGAACTGACTTAATCTAAGGAAGCGTTTGTTCAAATTACAGTGTCATCCAAAAGTCCATAAACAGAGCTGTTGTTTGTGAATTTCAACGGGTTTGCTAGCCAACAGTATAGTTTGCCTCCCCTGTGAGCTACTACGCAGCCTTAAGGGCATACTGACAATCAGACATGCAGTTCAAATTCTTCCCATCAAATGTGGAGTGACTAAGTGAATGTACGGTACACGGACATTTTGGCGATGGCTGAAACATATGGACGGTTCCGAAAACGCCCCTGAGTGCTTGAAAAAAACCTGCATGCAATGGCGATTCAAATGGGGGTACCACTCTTGTCGCCACTACTACTAATACTGATGATGACGACGACGACGACGACGACGACGACGACGACGACGACGACGACGACGGTGGTGGTGGTGGTGGTGATGATGATGATGATGATGATGATGATGATGAGGATGATGATGATGATGATGATGATGATGATGATGATGATGATGATGATGATGATGATGATGATGATGATGATGATGATCTTACAGAGTCCGTTCGTCCAATAACATAGCCTCGGAGTGCTTTATACTCGCAAGAGCGTCTGAGATAAATCCTCAGCGACGTGCTGGATCACGATTCAAACTTCGAATGAGTCAGAATCGGACTTTGCGACTAATAGGTCCCAAGTATGGATCGTTATTTGCCATGAAACCAATTTTCTGGATCCGTAAACCAAAAGAAAGCGGCAATGTCCAATCCCAACCTACATTCAGGATAGATGAATAAAAGCCAGTCTAGTGTGACATATTTCGACACTGTTGTTGGCAGTCCGCTTACTCGTGCCGTCTTCAGTTCGCCCCAAGCTCCCTTGTTAGTCGATGACTTGAGTGGCGCGAGACTTTACACCGACGTAGCCAGGGCTCGATGCCAGTTGGCGCTGCCTCCTTCGTCGATTGGTCGTAGGCGGACAAAGAACGAGCGCACGCACGCACTGTACGACGGTACTACGATCTAAATGGATCTCACACGGCAGAAGAGAACACTTGCTGTCCCTGTCTGCCAAAGCGCCGGTGTGGCATCCTGCCGCAGTAAAGTTTGTCCAATAATTTGTCTTCACTGACTAGGGAATCTTCGAGTTTTCTACCATCGTACTTCGACACGTTAACTCATTCAATCTGACAGCCACTTATCCCGATGGGTGTCTCCTCCAGGCAGAGCAGGTATTTCCTCCCGAAATTTCCAACATGAACTGCTGACCTTATTTACCGCGGAAAATGAATTCCTTCCCCCGTATTAAGGGGTTGTCTTGTACCAAATTCCAGGAAGGACAAGGATAAAGAATAGTGACTGTCATCCTGCCGGAATTAGAGCCGTCAAGGACGCGTTATTGGATTCCGACTAAAACGCCTATTGCAGAGCGCTTACTTTGATAGATATGGTAGGCAGTTCTCGATAGTTAACCTATCCTGGTCATATGCTTTAGCCCTAACCCCGGGAAGGGCTAAGGTTAGGGCTACTGTTAGGGCTAGGGTTAGGAAAGTGAGGACTAAGGTTAGTGTCAGTTTTAATGTCAGTATTAAAGTTGGGACACAGGAATAGGTGCCCCTGTAATTTACTGTAACGCCAACTGCAGTTTGGGTGTCCCTTTTCCCGTTTTTAGCCGACGAAATTCGGTAGAGGTCAGTCCGCATCAAAAATTACTGTAATGCGGCAAAAGCCGGGCCCGCTTGCTGTCTTCTGAGGTCAAGTTTAAGAACTACGCTCGGCAGGCCGTCCTAAGTGACGCTAGCTGGTCGAAGTCGTGAAAGACCTTTTTGTTTCGAGCAACGGTATAGAGAAGGATCCCACTTAACTGTCAGTAGACTGTGGATCGTGCCATACGTGATTTATGGTAAAGGTAGTTTTGTGGGTGGGACAGCACGCTAGACAGTAAGCTTACAAAATGAAAACAAACACAGAAATTGCCTGGATTTATGTCGAAAGTCTTATCCTATGCTATTGTACGACAACGGAAATGAGAGAAGTAATTAAACGAGGTAGGATCCCAGTTAGTAGCCCTCCCGGTACTCAAATCTCCCGGCTCCCTATCTTACGGGACCGGTGGTAATGGGGGATATACGGGTGGCGCACTTGTGTGCAGGCGTCAATGACGTTTATAGTGTATGCCCCGAATTGATGCTCCGGCTACAGTCGTAGCCAAAATTAAATATGGCGAAAAATGAAAGAAAGATATAAAAACGAACGTGGATACTGAGTACGGTCTGCGGAATGAATGCATCCTAGCTCCAGAATGGGTTGGGCGTTCCTGATTTTCCGAAAATAATAATTTATTGCCACTAAGGTCACATGTATGTGAGAAACTGAAGCAGTAGTTGTGTGCTAGACGCGAATGTTGTAGTAAGCAATGTGTAGAGTAATTAGCCGGGAGGGCTAACAACAGGGATCCTACCTTAAACGATAAACAAAAAGTAAATTTCACAACATAACGGATTTCGAGTTAGGGTGTGAGGTCATGCGAAGTAATCGTTGTTGGCAGTGTAATTTCTGCAACAGACTGCAAATGTTTGTCGAGATAAGCCCCCATATGACACGATCCACAGTCTACTGACAGTTAAGTGGGGTCCTTCTCTATACCGTTGCCTCGTTTCAAAGTACAAGTAGCTCGACCTTTATGTTGACAAGCACACTTTGCCGCCAGACATACGGAAATATGGTGGCAGACAGAGCAGCAGAAGCAACTTAAATAGACACATACACACACACATTTGTTACTTACCAGAATTGGTCGATCTACTGCGTCGGGCGGAGTCCACTAAGGACTCAGAACCGCTGAATTCTGAGGTCTCCGTCACTTCCTCAATTCTACTTTCGATTTGTGCTTGCTGGACCTTTTGAATAACGCTCTCCTCTTCTAAAAGAAGTGCTTCCGCCAGCAGAGGTATGGGGATGTAGGGATCATCGAAAGGGTTCGTGCGACAGGGTGGCTCCGCTGTGGGCTCCCGCATAACGGGAGTATTCAGGTGGTTTCGGTCTTGAGTCTTAGCAGCCTGACCTGACGTCGGGGCAAAGTCAATGCTCTCCATGTAGAGCTGATTCAGTATCTCAGAGAAATCTAGGATAAAAGTACGCGATCTGTTATATACGTTCACGGATACAGCGACTGGTGTTCAACAACGGAGTCTACGGTGGAAAAAAGCCCTACTAAGGAAGAAACTTGCAATCAGTGGACATGTATTGTACCAGTTCATGACGCAGTAGAATCTGGAGTCCACCAAATCAGATGCGTAAAAATTTGGAAGTACCTCGAGTCCGCTAAAATTGCCATCAAATTTGCGGTTATTATCATGAGGTAGACGTTCATTGATTGGGTTCTGGGACGTGATCATCCCGTTGTGCCTTAAGACTTAACCTGGGGCCCTTGCAGACAGTCGCATGACAGCCAGTGAAATATGCAAGAAAAACTGCTGGCAAATTCAAGGGTGATCAGTCGGCCGAATCTAATTGTTTGCTTGTATAGCCTGGGATTCTGGCGCGCATTTTTTGCTACTAAGACCTAAGTAGGAAAATGCTCTAACAATAAACCATAGAGCCGTTCCACTGCCCGTTATGATCGGGAGTATTCATGGTCTTGGCCTTTGTTAGGTTGTCTGTAAGGCCTCCAGATTGATCTCCAAGGCACAGCAGGTCGAGCTGGGTCCGTAAGCTGATCGATGAGTGACCCATTATCATAGTTTATATTCCTGGACAGGTCGGATCTTACTTCGTGGTCGTACCTGCATCAGACAAGCCCTAGCCTAATCCCTAACCCTGTAGCAGTTAAGCGGTGATAGTGTATGCTCAGTGCGCCACAACAACTCCCCCCCCCTTCCGACCACAGAACGAAGTGATGGTGTCGATCGTGAGGCAGACGATGAAATGGAGGGATTTATCCAGTGCACATGCGGGTGTGAGAGCGTTTGTCGATGGTGACAGAAGTCGCTCGGATCGCGTATGATGGTGATGCTGCGACCTTTAGAGCGGTGCAGTTGAGATATCAACCATGGGTGTGCTGGCGTGGTCTCGTCAACGTGGGCTGGTGAGTTGGCACGCTGGTATGAGAGGAAAGGTAATTTCGAGCACAGTGCATCCCAGCGAGGGCTGAGTCGGGCGAATACATCACTGAAATAGGCTCACTGCCGTCCAGACACAAAAATAGGGATAGAATGCAGTGCTGAAAGTGTGCAAGTTCATCGTTGTATACACGGTAGCCTGTGGAGTGTACGAAGGCAACTCACGAATGATGGTCTCATTGGTAAGGGGCGGAAGAGTGTTCGGAAAAGAGAGAGGCGTTCGGGAGGCAGCACAGTTGGAGCTCTGTTCTACATAGTTTGTATGGGATTTGACCTGGACTTGTATGACTCCGTTTTGTTGGTAAGTTTCATCTTGACTCGCGATAGGGTGTCGGCATTTGCGTTTTCCCATCCGTGGACCCGATGAGGGGCGCAGAAAGAACAGCAGGGCGAAGTCGACTGAGAACTTTGTGACGGTCGAGTTCTGTCAAGTTTGGCGGTTGCATTTCCATCACGTCGGGGTCACCATTCTGTAGCAGGTAAGCGGTGATGGTGTTTGCTCAGTGCGCCCCAACCCTAACCCCATACCCCGACTCCAACCCCTAACTCCGAACCCCTAACCTTAACCCCCAATCCTGACCCCCAGCAGGTACGGCTACGAAGTGAGATCTTGCCCCCGATCACAACTGACAGGACAACGGGCACGTGACTCAGCGATAGGACGTTAGATTACTTAGCCCTCTATGACCAAAATGGGCAGATTTTATTCCCAGATTATCCGAACCTATGGCCGGATACGGCCGACCGGCAACATTTAGGAAAGTGAAAATAACCACTCCAGTCTCCCCAGCCTTTATCGGTACCCCTCAGTCTACATATCTATAGTTGTATTGGAATGTAGACATTCCAAGGAATTCTCCTATGTTACTTTCCGAAGATGGTCCTCGAAGCCGTCGTCCGAACCAGTAGAATTGTGCATATAGCGAACTTCGCCTTCTTTTTACCTGCATGTAAGTAACACCGGTTAGTTTTAATTGGCAAGCTGGAGATTTAAGACTCTGACTAGATTGGTCAGGTATGCTGTATGTTCTTAATAGATACTGAAGTCGAAAAGACTGGTAACCAAAACACTTATGTAAATGTAGACAGGGAAGTGAGGATGGCATGCTGTCGGAACAACCTTCATCAGATATTCCTTGCCGCGCAGCGAAGTACACAAGTTGCTGGTTTCGTGCAAGACGCCACTTCGTCCGTAAGTCGAGTGCCTCGACCGCGCTGCTGTCACTTTTGGACAAAATGGTGCAACCCTTTGACTGAAGTGTGGCCTCCATGAGGTCCAGGGTGGACTTCCGTGTGTTCATGGCCGTCTCTGAGGGTCCTAGACGGAGCCTTAACTTGTCTTCAGCGTTTGTGGGTGGAGGAGGCAAACTGTTCTTTCCATCGCGCTTCAAAAGTTCGCCTTCTAAATCTGGAATTTGCTGAGCTAAAAACTGCGATAATAGGGATGGGAGGGGGGCCGTGATTTGGATAATGTCAAGTAAGGTTGGACAATAAAGACGGTAAACAGAACTTTGGACTCTTTACGCCTCTCTCCTCTTCAACAATGTCTGCCTTTTTATGTCCTACCAAAACACATTACTTGGACCGGAATGGTTATTTCCGATTAGGCCGCTGTCCGCAGTCAGCCATGCTCCAGCCGGTCTGTAGTTTGTCAGCAACATGCTTTGCAAGTTGAGCCACGGGCTCGCATCATTTCGGTAATACTTCTTAGTTATTTCGTCCCATAACTATCCGGCCGTCACTTATCTGACTTGTCTGGGAGGAGAGGGCTGCACTTAAAGAGATTAGTAGTACCCTGAGCAACGGTATGATTTGTACCCGGGATCAGCAGTAGCTAACCTGAGGACTTTGCCAAACGGGAATGGCGGTAATAGGGGTTATACGGTTGAGGCCTCTGGACGCACGCAAAAATAATTCGGGAAAAATAAAAATCAGAAAATAAGTAACATAACGTCGAAAGCTTTTTAACGCGCTTAGAAGGTAAACGATAAGTGCACAAATTTGAATAACTAACCAAAAAGTTAGTCAGGAAAATTTAGGCAACCGAATAACTGAAACTCATGTTCCAAGGGAATCATCAGCCAATGGGAATTGGCCGCGGGCGTTTCTCGAAAGTGCAAATAACACAGATTGAGAGCTATACCAGGAGACGCAATAATTGTCATTAAGTTACCAAAAATGCAAAACGAAGAACAAGAAGGAGGTATGAAAAGGTAAGCTAAATGACAGTAATAAAAATAAAAAGAAGAGACAAGTCTGGCACTGTAAAAGGCATGGCTTACAAATAGGTATATAGCTGCACATAAAGGTATACGCACGGGAAGTAAGTCGTGGTATGTAACGAAGACTTCAGCACGGAAAATAAATTCACAACTTGAATATTAAAACACATAAAGACAGTCTGTCTTTGCAGACACAGGCATCAGTATCTGTAAGTGGAAGGTTTTTGTAATAGTAGGGAATAGCGGTAAACCGTAAGCTTATTATTTTTTAATACAGACCACTGCCCAAACAAGCTGTGAGACACAGACAACCCCAGAGGGACATACCAACGGAAGTTGAGGAGATAATGGAAATACTGGACTCGAATAAAGTGGTGTAATAGTGCCAAGACAAATAAGATTACGTGAAGGAGGCCGTATGTCAGGCCGAGCTGCCTGAGTCCTCATTGACGAGATACAGTATCGTTTAATGGTTTGCACTAAACACCACCGGCCTTAAACAAACATGGGAAACCTTCCTAACCCACGTGGTGGATGTATACCCCGTGAAGCAGCCGAGCAATTGTTAAATCCGATGGACCTGGTAAACAACAACCAGTTTTCTTAATATCACAAGCCGGTGAAATACGTAGACCAAGCCTAAGTGGTAAATGGGAAAAAAGGTAATCGAACAACACCTACTTAAGAAAATACAGCAGCCAGTCTTGTGTACCAATAGGCCTACTCCGGATACTGCACCCTGGATGTACACTTACGGCTCAAGTATTGGATAGACAGCAGAAAACAGGATTGATAAAAGCCACTCTAGGCGGATTTCTGCGCATTTAACTTCGTTGCTTGGTCTCTGGGTCCACAAATGCGTATATCGTTCCAGTATTTCCCCTAAATACTTCATAATTTACGCAGAATGGAAATTGAAAACAGTCGTAAACCGTCTCGACTTTTATGGCGAAACTATGAACAGACTCTTGACGTTTTGTTGACTTTGTTACTTCATTTTAATCTCTTCTTTAAATGAAAAATTGGCAACATGTGGTTTGGTAGTCCCACCTGATGAACACAATGCTGTTGGGGTTGGGGTCAAAGGTTAGGGTTAGGGGCTCTGGTTAGGGTTTAGGATTAGGGGTTAGAGCTGGGGGTTTGGGTTAGGGTTAGGGATTAGTGCAACTATTTCTCACCCATTCAAAGTACAACCGCGCATTCCCAATAGCTTTTCCTTTGCATACAACTACTTGAGCGCTTCGCCTGTGCGTTCCCCAGTCCCACCTGTAAAAACCCTTTTATCTCCGGTCCCGTTTTAGAGGTGACTGGGGTTTGCTTACCGCAGGTGGGGCTACCAAACCACGTCCGACCGAAAATTGCCTTTTGAACGTACATTTATTTGACACAAGATCACCTCTAATATGCGATTGGTGGTAAAAGGGGTTTTACGGGTGGCGCCTTCCAAGGAGCGAACGATACGATTAGTAGGCAGACCAGAAAACCACTCTTAAGGCGCAAGTTTGTTTCAATATCATAAGCAATCCTGGATTCGACTTCGCGCCTATCAAGAATTGGCCAATAGGAAACCGCGCTACCTCATAAAGAAAGCACCGCACACGCTTTCTCAGAAAGGCCTACTCAGGAAACGGAATGGCCAATGAGCTTTCTGCGAACCTATAAAGGCTTCATCTGTGGAAATTAACATTTTCACTCCAGTTGGCTTTTGACTTGCAAGACATGGCTGCCGATGCTGAGCGGTCTTCTGTCTGTGATCGAGTACTTCGGGATGGCCTTCGAAAGGAACGGTTGGATAGGTGGCAAATGAAACCCGCGAACGTCCCCACATTGTGTGCGGCCACCTTGCCTGCGGCGGTCTAGAGCAGGGATTTCGCTTAGCAGGCAGGCATGGAGAAGTTCCGTAGATTTCATAAAGACTGCCAGGTAGGGCACAGGAATATGGACCTGCCGCATTACAAGTGACTTTGTGTTGGGATTTGAGTTAGGGTGCGGGAGAAGGCGATCGTGTCTCCTTCTTCAAGACTACTTTCTGGGACTCATCTCTTCGCTTCTATTGGAGAAGGCACTCCCCACCTGGAATTCACCATCTGTCTTACGGGAGGGCTCGTATTCCCGTGTCCAACCGCCTATCAAACTCCACTTCATGTCATACATACTCCCAGGGAACTTTCGATGCCACTAGACCCTATACGCCCCACGAGGCGATAGCGAGCAATTTGTATACTACTGCAAACGCCGCTGCCTCCCTCTGAACGCAAAACAGCAAAATTTATGGTCCAGCAGCCATTTAGTCCTTTTCAGTGACATTTACCTCTGACTGTACTTAACTCCAAAAGGTGCAACCATTTCTACTCGGGTTATACGTAGCTGCATATCTACTTGAATGGTTTTTTGGCCTTCCCCAACAGCTGATCCAGCGTTCACTTCGCACCATTTATTTGCTGTCTTTTGGAGGCGAAAACGTGCGTAAAAGGAGAAGAACCAGGCGTTTCAAAAACGTCATTTGCTGCGGAAAATAACGTTGTGCAAAGCAGTTACTTAGTAGCAGTGAAAGATCCTCGACGGTATAGATTTTACAAATTCGTCTGCCTGCACAGAGAGCCATCACTGACGAACCTGGAGCTCCTGGTCTTCGAAGAGCAACGACTTAACAGTCGCACTTATGTGTTTGACCGCCTTCTCGGGCATCGATGGAGGCCTTTTCACAACGGTTTCTCTTCCTGATTCTAACTCTACAACCTAGAAGAACAAAAGACAAAAAAAGTATTCTTCAGCGTATTTGAGGAAAAACCCGTAAGGTTACTCGTCTGTTACAAAAAAGCCATTTCTACCTGCTCCAGGATGGCGTGCAATATGAGCTCGGGTTGAATGTTCTCCAGAGCGCAGTCTTCGAGGATGCTGTTGTACGTGGACATTTCGACAAACTCCTCCTCGGCGATAGAACTCTTTACTTTGGATGCTAAACTGTGAGATCGCCTTTTTGGCTCCGCTGGATGAAGTGGGCCCGTACAGGGCCTGCGCTGAGATTCGGGCAAGCGTGGAATGGTGAGCAACTTGACGTGTGCAAGGTAATTTTGCCACTGTCGACGAAAGTCCACCAGATCATAGATTATGGGCACGAGCTCATTATAGATCAGCTTGCCGCAATCAACCTGCACAGTGGGAAAAGTGGGAATTGGGAATTTAAAAAATCTTGTTCTCGGGGCGGTTGACTGCAAGGTGATTTGCACAAGCCGATAAAGCCCGTAGGGCAGACCGAAGGCACATGACCATAAGCGTTATCGATCAATGCCTACTTAAATAGCTGCAGTAGCGAGGTTTTTTTATATCAAACCTACCCTGACTACGAAATAAATTCTTATCGTTAGGTGTTTTGGCAGATTTTGAATAATTTATGTTGACTTAACTGTAAAAAATACGGCGACCCCAGCGGCCTTCAAATCCACTGCGGGCAAAACACCTGTTAATTACGTGATCCTGGTAGTCATTAATGTGTTCTAGATGGATTAATGAGGGAATCCTGCTTGGACGGTCAGTTAACTGTATCAGATTTACTGGATTCCATACATTGCAGTAGGCTGGGTAGATAACATGACCCAGATGCCATTAAACTCGCTTCGTCCGGCGGGGCCTCGTAGCTCAAGTGGGTAGGGCGTTGACTGTACTAAAGCCTTCCAATTCATATCGTGCGTTCGAATCCCACCGAGGTAGCGAGTTTTTCACAGCTGGATCAAAGTGAATTATTTGAAATCTGCCAAAACACCTGTAGATAACATTTTCCTCTGAGTCATTGCAAATGATCAAAGCTATGAGTAAGGTATTTTCGAAGATCAAATATATGATTAAGCCTAAGAAGGATGATGCACCACATTTCATAAACTTTTATCTAAAGAGGTAAGCAGGCGGTGCCATCCAGAGGTCCATCTATCGAAAAACCACTTGGACGGTCGTTGCACGAGCTTCCCGAATTTCGTCTAAATTCGGACAAAAGGAGACTTGGTTTTCTGCCTGTTGCTTAGAGCAACTAGCATCTGCTCCTCAGAGAGAGAGAGAGAACGATGATGTGGTCCGTTTCCTAAAAGACGTTTTTCTTGGAAAGGGGTATCCGGCGGACTTCATCAATAGGTATCGCCGTTTCACACGAGATGGCCTGGCAGAGTTGCCCTCGACAACAGTCGGTGAGCATCAACCTCCTTCTCAGGGATGATAATGTGTTAAATGTGATCAAGCGACAACTAAGGTGTACGGTTGAACAGTTATACGCCGAATCGAGTTTTTTTTGTTTTAAAACACCACAGAGGCTATTCTAGTTAAACTAACTAAGGTCATCCAGCTTATGCATTAAACATCAAACTGGAGCCAAGGGTTTACATGTGGTTGCGGATGCAAACACATTAGGCGGGCGCAAAGACAGTTAGCAGACCAATCAGCAGAAGCATTCCGAAATGACTGCTGAGTACGGAAGATGAAATAGGCAGGAGTGCTACCACGAAACGCCGGGTGGGTACTGCCCATGTGGTGGACCCAACGGTTGCATTTAAAGTCCAACTTCAGTCTGTGACTGGGTCTCCTGCGCTTTTCAGAAGTCGCGTCAATACGGAGGAGAAAGTCAGAACCATATAAGCCGTTGGATCACATAATCCACCTCGCACTGTCGTGGTAAGGGTTGGTGAGGAAAATAACCTCATTTTCTTTCCCATCTCCTCCCCCCGCCTCCACAGGACTGACTAATGTCCTGTGCTGTGCATGCATTATCCCGCTTGACGAGGTTTCGCTGTAACCCGAACTCGCTCATCTATACAACTTCCCTCCCTGTCACACCAGGATCACCCGCATGTCAGATCAAAATTGCCTCTTTTTTACCTATCACACTTATCGTCTTAGGTTCGTTTCTTATTGATCCGTTTTTTATTGATATGTTATTGCCATAAGTAGTTGGATACGAGGTGGGGAAATTTTATGTCGTCATTAAATTTTGCATATTTCCGGGACTTTGCCATGTTCAAAAGCGTCCCTGGAAAGCAATATTTCGACTAGGAATAGGCTACCTACAGACACTAACTGGTCAATCGCGTGAGTTATCGACAACTCAATTCAATTTTGACCTTACAGTTTCACAAAACGACAGTGAGCAGAAATCTACTCAATTTCAAATCTCTACTGGTTTTCCGGCAGTATCAAGTATGTAGTGGCTCGGGCGAACTTTAACACAAAAACCTGATTGTGTGGCCGCAAGTTCCGATGCCACATACAGCGGAATGGGATTGGCTGTAAAAGAAACTTCTCACCATTAGTAATCGTTAGGCAGCTTATAGGTGGTCATTAATGAGTACGAATCATTTCCCGTGCCATAACACCTGCGTTGCATTTAACATTCTCTGATTCTTCTTTCGAAATGAATCCGAGAGATTCTGCCTTCCCCCTTTCGTCACATTATGGGATAAAAACAAACGCATGCAGGAAATTAAGATTCGAACCCTAAGGAGATTTCTTTAGCATTAGGGAAAAAATGGGTTCTTGGGAGACCATTAGCGTCGTATCAGCCTCTTCAAACCCGCAAAATGTAACTTTGGTCCTTATGTTTCTGATAACCCCTCCCACTCCGTGAAATACGTTTCTATCACTTATTTACTTTGAGGACGTGTTGGCAGTATCTGTGAAATCCATAAGTAAGCACTGTAATTCCTAAAATTCGCGCGATCATTCAACCTACCACTTCCATGTTAGTTAGATAGTTTAAGGGTTACATCCGAGAAATCGATCAAAATAAAGGGGAACTTTACCACAGCTTGTTCATCACTCAAGCAATCCGGCAGCATCTGGGTTCTGACACTGTAGTTCAGGGCTACGACATCACGAAGCCGTCCGGTGGCAAACTGACAATCAAGCTGTTCCTCCAATTCCGCCCAGAACCGACCGAGTGTTTGTTGTCTCTCAGTCCACTGACATTCTGCAATTTTTTCTGCTTCAGGTACCTGTTCTGTATGGGGGAAAATGAAAAGTTATCTAAGGAACCCTTTCAGCAGATGCAGTAGAAGTAGGGATTGGGTGTTGTAAAGCAGTGGCAGTGCCACTGGGGATGAGAAAAATTTAAATCGCTCCCAGAAATAAGTTATTTTAGCGTGCCTACTAACTAGAACTCAGTAGGTATGTTGTTGTAATCTGTATCATGATGGTAGGTTTGAGCAGCAACGGTCCCCCATTTTCTTACCATCAGGGAGGGGTGACTAGAACCCAACTTGGTGAAAACTGATGGCTAGTTATTTGCCTCAGTTTAAAGTGAACCAGAAATGTGGTGGCTCCCAAAATGACGCAATACAGACAGCATAATATTGATTCCGCTCCAAGTATAGCGCAGCTGGACAATCCGTTTTCGGACGTTCATAATAAGGCTAGTGAGTAATCGCGTAGATATTTATGCGTAAAGCATTAACATATTTGCTTCATACGCACTCTTGAATTAAGACTTATGAGTCAGATTCGATAGGTTGAAGCAGAAAACATATGGCGCCTGACAATACAAAAGCCACCTGTGCCTGTTGAGCCCATGAGACGGAGAAGAGATTATTTTGAAGAAGAGACAAGAGTTATGATATAAGGATTTAAAATTAAACCACACATACCCACTGGCAAAAGTGACGTTTTTTCACGGAGTTTTCTTTGAGCAAGCTGTTTGAGGACCATCTCCTCATCAACACTAATTTTAATGATATTGTGCACGCTGACACCGATTGAAATTAGATTTTCGATTATGCAAGGGTCGTAGACGCCGGTCAACAGTACGTACTGTGTTATCCCATCACTCCTCTCATCGTCTGAATATGAGAAAAGACACAGTTGGACTTTAAATCATTAACAAAGCAAGCATTAGAGGTGACATGTATAAAAAAATATATTTGCTACAAATGTGTACCCTAGCGTACGCCAGCTGGATACAAACTCAGCCATACTTTAAAAGTGCACGTCATTATCATCATCAGCATCATATGAGACAGAGGTAGTCATCCTCCTCTGAGAATTTAATATGAATGAAAGCCAGTAACAACACATTAGTTAAGCGTGGGAGCAGACTTGGCGTATACAATGGGTGGCATTAGAATGATGGAGCTTATCAATGAACATAGAGCTACGAGGTAAAACTAACCTGTTTCGTCGTCGACATCAGGCTCAGCGCCGCGTTTGCGCATCTTGCTCGGCTCCTTCGCAGACGGTGGCTCCACTTCAGACTTGACGGAAGTTGGTCTCTTCTGCTTCTTCTGTCGAACTGACACTGCTTTGCCCGGCTACAGGTACAAGAAGGATCAGTATGGAACTTCCGTTGAAACCACGAGATACAGTTCGAGTTAATTACCTCGTGCACTTTTCTTTTTACATCTTGCAAATTTCCGTTTCATACTTCAAGATTTACTGGGTATGTCAGTTATCTTGAAGGATAGTGCGGTTAACGGAGAAGGATTAGGAAATGGTGATGGTCTGGAGGCACGTCTGCATGCCTCGAAGCAACTTGGTATGTCGTTTTCCGGCACACACACACGCACACATGATAGTTCAACCGTCATCGCTGACGATACCCACTGTGTGCTCTGCAGCTGGCTAACAACAAACGCGATGATTGGCGCGTGAATTAATTTATAGTGAGGGTGGACTTGCACAGCATCTACCGCACTTTCTCGTTCTCCCTTTATCCCGGTGTCAGGACGAAGTCCAAAAGATCGAATGCGGGAGAGGACGTAGGTAGCTAGCGCGATCGGACCCACGCCTAGGCGTGCCACCACAGCCCCTGGTCCACGGCAAACACTCGACCAGGATTTTAACCAATAAAAAACGGTCGGGAAGATGAGGCGGACACGTCTCTAGGCAACCATGTACACGGCCTGTATACCCAGCAGGACCGCAAGCACATCCACCGGCATGGGACCAGGTGCCGCAGAGCTGCTAGCTCACAAGGGCCATGATTTGCTGAATTGTGACATTACAGACGCTCACAATACTTAAGGCCCACACACACACTGTTGCACTTCATGCCTTCCATTACCAAAAGGTCCCTCCCCTTCCTTTCTCTTATTAAAACCTAGTGTATTCCTAGTCTCTGAGGAGATGACTATGGTCAGTAAAATATTCGAGATAATACTAAGCTCTATGAAATTTTTGAAACGTCTGTAGAAACCCCTGACTGACACAGAGACCACTAGATTTGGGGCAAGATTTTATGTGCCTTTAAAGTTAAGCAAAGGCCCTCCGCATTCGTCATTTACACCACACTGATCATATTACCAAACTCAACCCTTCGGCCGACGTATGCATTTATGTCTGATGCGATTGGGATCATGCCTTATCTGGCCGGTCATAGTGATGCGCCTTACTATCCAACACCTACAGCGTCTGACCAGATGACTTTCAGCTACACCCTTCTCCGGCATCGAAGATCGAACGCCGTAGGTTCAAGAATCTGATGAGTTGATGTCCTCTTTACCATCGAGTGTGGACATAGAACAGCAGTAATGAAATCACTAGTCGAAGTAAAATTTCATCTTTCAGACGTCTTTAGAACCAACTCGGAAGTCGGGAAAGTCTGGTTGTAAAAGTCCCTTGGTCCACCTTGGGTAGAGGAGGGAGCAAGATTGGCAAGCCTAAATGATAACATAGGATTGTTAAACTGCAGTCGTTTCGGAAATCAAAGTTCGCGGTCATAAGGAGAAAGTTTTATAATTGCTATCCGATGTTTGATTATCGGCACAGATTAAAATACCAGTCTCGACCGAACCCAAGCCTAAATCTTCCCAATGATCAGGAAGACCTAAATTTTGTCAAGACACCGCGAACGACAACAAGAGAATGTTCATATAACTGAAATCCACGTATGCGACTGTGGACTCACCTCTTTCTTTTTCTTCTGTTGATCCTGATTTCGAATGTTAATCAGGTGAAATTTAACAAGAAGGGCTAGTTGGCGTGCAGAAAGGGGTTGGTTGGTTTCAGATCTGGTTTTTACCAAGTCGCAAATTTCTGCAAACTTTGGGGCTCCTCTCGCCTTTTTCGCCGCTGGTGTACCATATAGTTTTGCCTTGACACTTTTTAGAAAATAGTTGCAAGTACCTCGCTTAGCAGTGTTTCTGGGGTGATACTAATAATGGACTTCCTGTGACCCAGCTGGACAGCCTTGGAAAATCCGATAACCAAATCTTCATCGTAGGCCTGATGTGGAGCTAAGACAGTCAGACTTATTTTCCACGTTTCCTAAAACACAAAATTGTGTAAATGTTTGTTTTAACAGACAATCAGGGGCCTAAAAAGTCTACGCTTGTTAGACATTCAACGTAATTATGAATTTCACTTGGATTCTAACCGTAGTTTTACTGCCGACAAGGTAGTTTTCGATTCAGAGGCCTTTAAATCACTCGCATAATTCAAACTCACAAAGATAGTAGCGTGTACAAAGTTTGCTTTATGTGATGATTTTGTATGGTAATACGTAGTTTCCAAGACACGTAGTAAAATGAAAGTCATTATTTCGTCTCGAAAACCTTTAGAACTCTCGATGCCTCTAATACATTATAACCAATAAGATCTATGGTGTAAATAAAACACATAAAATGATATCAGCCGGCCTGTCTATGCACGGGGAAATAAGATGACGAAATGACAGGCCCGGTAGACGATCCTCCTGACAACGTTAAAACATGATGATGTTTACCTTCGAGTGTCTTTGCAATATTTTTTTATGATTTTCCTAAAATGAGTTCGGATAAAAGCGAAGTACAAAGGTAACAAAAAGTGCTGAATGTTGGTCAACCCTGTTACACAACGAAACCGGTCCTGGTGGCCAAACCTCATCGTAAACCGTTCTCCAAATCCAAACTGCCTTGTGGTCAGCTAACGTTTCAACGCTCCAACACTCTAAACATGGGATTATTAGGTCTTTTTTGCCTAAACCTTAGAAAACATAGAGATATCGATCAGCGGGATGATTGACAAATCGAGTAACAAGTTTTAAATGCGATATTTGCAGACTGTCATTAGTAAGCATCATTTTTAAAAGTTTTAAATGCTTGACTGTTGTGTGCCAAAAAAATCCCGAAGTAACATACAGAGTTTTTTAAAATTGGTATGGTTGCACCTATGGATACTCCACTACACAATTATCCCTCTCAGTGTTTGTAAAAAGATTTAAACTGAAGTTTGTCATGTATTGAAAAACTATTCATGGAAAACATCATTAGCTAAATTTTAAACATGACAATGGAAAACTCGTACACTTCTCCAGACAATTTGAATCAACTGAAGTAAACGTTCAGAATCAGAAAACCATAAACATCTTGAAAGCAGTTATTTTGGACAGGGTGTGAACTATCAGAACCAACTGTAAAACCAAGCTTGCATTGGGTTCAAAACCGATAAGTATTGTGACGTAGTTTGATCGATCTGCTTTGGTTACAAAAAATAGTTTTAAGTGTTAGTCAACACTTAACAAGTCTCGACGTTTATTAGGACTTTGTTTTTTGACTTTACTTATGGAACTGAGAATTGTCACCCTAAATCTAAACCTATTTGATTGGAAACAAACTTTTAAATTAGAAGCTCAAATGCAGTAGAAAACCAAATTAGCGATTACCTGTAAATTTTTCGGTGGCTTCTTCAGAAGCAAAAG
This sequence comes from Spirometra erinaceieuropaei, assembly GCA_902702965.1. Lineage (NCBI taxonomy): Eukaryota > Metazoa > Platyhelminthes > Cestoda > Diphyllobothriidea > Diphyllobothriidae > Spirometra > Spirometra erinaceieuropaei. Next base: position 195,676 of record CACRXP010000647.1, read on the forward strand.
GGCCTCGAGCATTCGGATGATGTGTAGTAGATTACTAGTTGCACTCATTATTGACTCTGGCAAGGCAAACTAATAATTTTGGCGTCCTAAAGCCAACAAATACTCCTATTTTACTGAGCATATACCGGTCATCTTATGCCTCAGAGAGTTTGGAATTATAAATGAACTACAGTTTGGCAGGAAAACGAGCTTCAAGCCATAGTACTTTTTCCTTCGGTCCTTGGGACACGTTCGGAACTTATCGTCTTTAACAATTCTATATTCTTGTTGAACAATGTAATTCACATGACCTAAAAATAATACCCGAAGGAATTCTTCTCTTAGTTCATTCAGAAATTTTTGGAAATCTACTGGAATGCAGCAAACATTCAGGGTCATCTAGTTAGTTGTATTGTTATTAACAATGCACAAGTAAGCGTACTTCCATATGTTGCACGCTCTAAAACATCTGTAGGGATGTTCGCGTGCATATTTTAAAATGACACGTTCTCAATTTTGTGCAAGTTAACTTTTGCGTAAACCAGGTCATGTGTCATTTTTTTTATGATGCTCGGATTAAAATCAGCGTATAGTTAAAGTTTATTTATATTTTTTGAAAGTTATATACAAACAACTTATTATACATCTACAAGTATACCTTTTGATAAAAATGCGAAACCATCTAAAATCGCATCTCCGATAAGAACCATAACGAAGTGACTAGATTTTAGTACGAGACCAAATGTCCAAATTACAAGTGGGACACCGTCTGATATCTTCAGTGATCTTTAAGCGTATTCCGACTACCTTCAGATACTTTTGTAGGGTTTTCATTAGTACATTTAGAGTAAACTAAGAAATTCTGGGAGAAAAAAGAAGACGAACGACATATTGCAGCCAATCAATAAAAACCAAAACATAGTGAGCAATACGGGAATATCGATCGAACATCTTAAAACCATTGCACAAAGCAACTGTGATGCCTTCAGCAATAGCAAACACTATTGCGTAAATGTCATGAAAAATGCATAATAGTTATATAAAACAAAAAGCACTGGTTAAAAGCCCCTTACCTATTGAAAAAAGTTTCATAACGTTTGTTAAAATAGTACCGTATTCTACAACAAAGCAATGCTTTTTTTCGTGTGAAAAGTCAAAATATTTGGTTTAGGCCAATTATATCAAAATGTTTAGCGCAGTTATGGTTTCATGGTATTTTACTGAAAACTTATGCATAAGGCCAAATCAAAGCATTTACCTCAAAATCATATTCACACAATTAAATCGTGTAGTCTGCTTTTAGTACTGTACGTAATTCAAATACGTCCAAATGTAATCGAAATTTCAACACAGGAATCACAAGATAGCAAAGAACCAACAATTATGCGGTGATAAAATTAAAGTACAAGGTGAGGAAAAAGTTACGTTTTCAAGGTCCTCTTTGATTAACCCATCATAAGGTGTTAAGTCTGCTTGGTCCCCAGCCATCACCTTCTCGCGGGATTTTAAAAGGTGCTTGTTTATGTCGCTATTCGTTAAGCTGTTTAGCCAATAAAAACAAATCTCTAGGTCACTTTTATCCGGCGATCAAAACTCTTTCTTAACAATCCGCAGAGCACAAATATCACGAAAAATGTCCTCGTACTTTATGGGCTTACAGGTTTCTAAAATATTTGAAACTATGGAAGTTCTAACTGATGAACTTTCAGCAAAGTGCTACGAAAATAGGTATTGATATTAAAAATTCTAGTCAATAAAAGGCCTCTAAACTCCGTATTTTTGTGGTAAAAACTATCCAGCAGTTCATATGGTCATTAGCAAAATATTGGATTTTCATTGCTGACTTCGACGATTATTTTGCGGATTAAAAATTAGATAACAGGCACTTTCTCCTATTTGTGAAAAATCACAGATTCTGTAGAGGCAAAGACTAGTAGGTAATTGAACATAAAAATCATTGCCACTCGACGAACGCGAAGTGTTAAACAATGATGTGCAGGGGATAAAATCAACTGCTACAATTAACGAGAACCAAAATAAGATAAAGGAGAAAGTCGCTAAACGTTGACAGCACCAATTGAATGAGGACAGTTCTCATTACTTTTGTCTAGAGGTTTAGGTCCCGTATTTGCAAGAGCCTAAACTTGTAACTTTAATTTAACCTTAGTTTTTGAGTATCTATAATATTTTAGACGACCTGTTTAATTTTTTAAGGAATTTTCGGATAAGCCTACTTAGAAACATATATTGAGTAAGCAGCTGACACGGTCCGGGAAGGCTTAAACGAACGTGTAAACAACATAAAGTTCTGAGTGTTCTCAAATAATCATCTCGATCCACGTTATCACGCTTCATAAGCAACCCCAAATGTTGTATGAATATTTTCAAAGTCTTTCACTGCGTGATTGGAAGACGCAGTCCAGAGTAGACTGCAGTTTATTTGCCTATAGGTTCACGTCAATCGACTTAATCATGCCATTTAGTCGTCACGACCCTTTGAGTATTAATGCAGCCTTTCTTTGTAACTCCACTTTGGGTGCTACCAAACACCTCCTAGCACATGCACTGTGCAGAATTGTGCAGTTGAATTAATTTGTGTGCGCCTGTCACTCGCTTATTTCACAGGAAGCTAGAAAATCTATAAGGCGGTCACAAGAAACATCCGCCAACCCTTCGCCTCTCCCTTTAAGTCCCATGGGTATCTAGTTAATTATCCTTGAATATAGAACTTGCTCGTTATACGCGGAAGGAATCACTTAAATGCGATGATAAGAAATTTATGACATCCTATGAGCAGATCTCCGTCGCGTGTCGTGTGCAACGCGTCGCCATCCTAACCCTCTTAGTAAAATTATAATATAGGTTTTGTGTCCAAGTAATAAAACGGAGCGAAACTGTTTAGTGGCTTTGTTGCCAAATACTCTGATCTGGAGTTTGAACACATTCCCTTGACCCATCGCCAAAGAAGACCGTAAGACCGATTTTTTAAATAACGTTGGTGTATCTCCTAGATGCATTTACAAAAAATTAGACATTCAAATAACTTTCCTCCTTTTGGACGAATGGCCATCCAAATCATCGTATCAAAACAATGTCAGACTTTCCTTGATGGATTAGCCGCGCAATCTCGCGTCTCAATCCGGGTAGATTCTCCTCTAAAACAAAGATAGCATCGGTCGTCTTTTCCTTTAGTCAGTCTATACATTAAGACTCAGTAAGTTTTCCTAGAAATACAGATTTGGTATTTAATCGCAGATCAGTGGGTTGGGAAAGAACGTAGCCAATGGGGAAACCAATAACATTAAGTTCAGGGATGAAATGGACGGCAAATTCACGTTGGAAACATAAGGAGCAGTACTAGTTGCATTACTGTGTTCGGCGGTTAATTCGACCTCCCTAGTATGTTTATATGACATGGTAAAAGTATACCTTACTTTTTCACGCCTCAAATTTTTACTAATCACATTCGTCATATACCCCTTCAGAAAATTCGTTCTTAAGCTTCTCAGTGTGATTTTTTGAATACTTATTTTTTGACGGCTTGCTCTTCCTTATACCTCACCGTGTCCTCTTTACTCCGACGATGTCAATAAGTGGGCATCTAGTTCGCTTCAGTTTATTTGAAGGAAAAGTAGGTGCTGAAACTTTGGACTCCCTATTTGTTATAAGGAAGCGAATTATATCAAAAATTTGAAAATGGAAACATCAAACACCTGCAGAAATTTGATGTGTGGTGTTATACTGGTCCAAATTACACTTAAAAGCCTAGACGGATGTTAACATAAAGATATCTGCTGGCGGAGCATTCGGGGTCTTGATCACTCTATTGGTAAAGAACTATCGTGTGTCTAGCCTGACGCCAGTTACACGTAGTTTGAGTGGATGACCTCGGATTTTCGTTGTAGTTGCTAACTCAAAGAAGTCTGCAGGTAGATGACTGCAATCCTGACCGCGCATGATTCGGAATGTTTGTATATGGTCGCCCCATAGCTGTCTGTAACTCAGAGGAGCCAACGAGCTGACCAACTGTTCAGGCGGTTGAGACTGTCTTGAAGCGCGTACCTGTCTGCATCAGATCTGATGGGTCTCCACAGCTTAACATCGTCAGCAAACATGCTGGCGCTGCATCCCAGGTCGTCGACGCAGTCGTTTATGTAAATCAGGAATAGCAACGGCCCTAAGACGGAGCCCTGGGGTACACCAATTAGAACGGAGGTAGGGATTGACCTTGAGGCCTCAATGCACACGGTTTGTGATCTCCCGCTAAGAAAATCCGTCATTCATGTCAGCAGCCTTCCTCTTATCCCAATTTCAGAAAGTTTGTAGATTAGGCGTTTGTGTGGAACGCTGTCGAACGCTTTCTAAAAGTCTGTGTAGATGACATCGACCCTACCATCCTCGTCCAGTGCGCGAGTCCATTGCTCCGTCGAGAGCAATAAACTGGAAAGACACGAGCGGTTCTGTCTGAAGCCGTGCTGCAGGTCTGAGAGTAAATTGCCCTGCTCCAGGAACTTCATTGTTGCTTTCTTAACTATGGCCTCCATTATTTTACAGCAGATGCAGGTTAGACTAACAGGCCGGTAATTGTTGGCATTAGTGCGAGCCCCGCCCTTGTATATCGGAAATATATTTGCTGTCTTCCATTCCGATGGCAACCTCCCTAATTCGAATGACGAGCGGAAGATGTGCGCCAGTGGTTTGGAAAGTTCATTCGCCAGTTCCGTAAGGTAGTTAACTCCGCCCACCAAAGAGTTTCGTCGACCGCCTTTGAACTTTCCCTTGGAGGCTGAGGTCTTTAGCGGTTCAGAGTTTCCACGCTTGAATAGCGAACTCTAACCGTGGCCGCACAAACGTCCGAAAAACCTTAGTAAAGAAATCCTCATCGAAGGTAGAGAGGGTCCGCTTGACATGGTACAGAACTGACGTCGCGGACTTGGCTACCATGTAACAGTGGAGCGACGGTTTAAGTGAAGTCGTGACCCACACACCCAAGTCTTTCTGGGCGTCTACTCCCTGCAGTTGTACGCCATTTAGGTGGTAAACTCTGCGGTTCGCGGATCGGGTTTTACTGATTCGCAGAATTTTGCACTTAGTCACATTAAACGGCAAAAGCCAGTCCTGCGACCATTTCTCCAGCCGGTTTAGGTTTGCCTGCAAGTTCTGTTCATTAAATTTAATTTGGATGACGCTCCAAGGCTCAACATCATCAAAGAACATGGCGAAATCACAATTCAGTTCATTCACGTAGTCGCTGACGTATATAGTGAGCAAGGTTGTGCCTAGGACGGAGCCTTGAGGAACACCGCTTTCGACTGCTACCTTCGCTGACTGACTGTCACCAACGTGGATACTTGAAGAAGGAGACACGATCGCTGAGACAAGAGCTTTATTAGCCTGACGTTTCAGACTCCTGCTCGAATCCATCATCAGAGACAAAAGCAGATACGGGTGGTTCATGCACAAGGGGCTGCAGTATTTATAGGATGCAGTCGCCATGCTACCGCATACCTATGAACATTCACGACTCCCCCTTCGTCCAGGATCGTCGCACTTGGGGTGCTAATTGTTTGATCACCATAAAACAATGAAAAATTAAACATTTTCAGTTGGTTCATTGGCACATATCAGTTAAATACTATGGGAACAAACCACCCGTTTGGCAAGTTTATTTTCCAAAAAAGGTCTGCTCGAAAACTTCCGCATTCTTCAACGGTGTTTAGGGACGATTGAAGGTTCGTCATCGAAGAATATGTTCTGCGCCATAACTATAGACTGTTGCATAGGATTTGGCAGCCGAGCAGTCTCCTTTCCTTTGACGTGGGTTTTTCTCGGAAAATGTTAGAGGAAATTAATCTTCCTGTTTCACTCGACGTCGTTCTGCAAACCACCCGCATTCCTAAGTAGTCACGTGTTTGATTCTTCTGTGCTACTTCTAATTTTCAAGAAAGACTCAGGAGAAAACAGGAGAGATTGACTAACAGTCCAGGTGGTGTCGATATTGTTCCCTGGGCTATAGCACATAGGGAAATCGCCTATTACTTGACGGTCAAGACAGATTTGCCAAAGTCAATACTGCTTGCCAGCAACTAAATCAACGCATTATCAAACAGCTTGTGTGACCATCCACCAAAAATTTCATGCGTACAGTAGCTTATGTTAATGTCTCTCTGGCAGACATTGACAATCCAAGTCAGGACTCATTCGACCCGGTCACTGTTCTTTCTCTCGCACTTCCGATTTTTCACAAAATGTCGGATTATCGCTTTATTTTCTTCGAGCTTTTTCCTTAATCAATGGACCTGAAAAAATGACAAAATTTGCAGACTGATGAAATTCCTTCTTATGACGATCCTCCAGCAGGTCTAATCTTTTTTTCCATGGCCCGCCTGCCGATCCTCTAAAACTGTGTGAAGACCAAACTTCTTCGACTTACGGCGGTTTTGATTGACAGACACCTTTTCAGTGAAGATGGAGTGACTGCTCACGAACCATCCGAGTTCTCATGCGGCATGTGCTCCCTGCTTTACGACATTCTGCTAGGTAAACCTTTTTCAGACAGATGTTCTGGAGCGTTGGTCTGATGCCGGACAGTAAATATCGGCCTCTTTTCAACAGCCGATCTGGTCTTGCGCCTCTCATTTGTGATAAACTGTGCGATGAAGGCTTAGAGAACACATAGAAGGAGAGTTTCGCCTTTATTTAGCTTCCTCATCCTTAACACGGGCATGAGTCGTCGGTTGCACAGTTGATAACCTGTCCTCCGCTATTAGCTGCCCTTCGGCTACAACAGCAAATCCATCCGTCACAGAGGACATAGAGGTGTATTCGACAACTCCAGCTCTTTTGCTCGCGTACAGTTGACAACTGTTGGCAGTATGGGAACTGAATTTACCAGATCTAACCATGTGTTCATTCTGCTTTATTGAGACTTAACTCATCGCAAACAGATGATCCCAGTCAATCTCTTGCCAGTCTTGCTTTTTTATCAGCATCGGAAATGGAAAACGTTTCATCACAGACATTGGGACCCAGACCAGTTGCCCTGTTCGTCATCTCACCATCCCTACGTCGTCCCAGATTAGTCATTGTGGCTTCCAACACCCTCCTTAAGGTGACCTCGAATTCGGCAACTCCCTTATCTAAAAACAGAATTCCGATGCTTGTTCCTAACGGTGTTTTTTGTCCTTGAACTCTCCCGTCGTATCTTTCGTCTTACTGTGTTTCATTTTTAGGAATTTGCCGTTTTCGGGGTTCTGGTGTTTTAAAACCTCTTAAAGCCCGATGATAACAAAGAAAAGACGATAAAAACGTCTTTGTAAGGGTAATCCGTGCTAAGCTTTCAGTAGCTACTCTAACTGCCCTACAGTCCGCTGTTTTGTGTTATATCTTCCGCCAAATCTCACCACTGAGTTTACGAGATGCGGACAAAGTCACCACCAGTTACGTTACTGTTACGGAATTCTGTTTTTAGATAGGGGAGTTGCCGCATTCGAGGTCACCTTAAGGAAGGTGCTGGAAGCCTCAATGACTAAACTGGGACGACGTAGGGATGATGAGATGACGAACAGGGCAACTGGTCTGGGTCCCAATGGCTGTGATGAAACGTTTTCCAGTTCCGATGCTGAAAAGGAAAAGCAATGGCAACTCATTACTGCGTCGTTACAGCACGCACTCAGCTGCACAGGAAACGTGCTTAAACTTCAAGTACAGTGAATGACCAATCGCATGAAATGTGATCGTGTCTCCTTCTCCGCGACTACCTCCTGGAACTCTCCACTTCGCTTCTATTAGCAGATTAGTCCACTATTCAGCGTTGCAACTTGGCTTCCTAGCAAGCGCGAGTACGTAGCCCACCACATGACATTTACGCCCACGAAAATGCAGTCAGTATTTCTCCTAGGGATCGGAAAGGCAAAAGACTCAGTTCGAGGTCGAAAGTCTGTGATTTGCACAGGATTTCAGTAGGACTTTGTTGCCGTTGGAGTCTTGTCCTGCGTTACGGCTTGACGCTTCCACTTTTGCAGTCTATGTCCGCCGGTGTGCTGACTTTGTCAGAATTGCTCACTTTCTGCATAGACGAGAAAAGGTGTGCAGATTCTTCTTAAGTCTGGGAGTCTCCGAACTCGAGGTGTCATTTTTCATTTTTCCTTTCGCCCGTCAAAATAATTTTAAGTACAATGAACATATAATCCCCGAAAAAGACTTGCTTGTCCCTCTTTTATTTGCCTTAACTAACTTCATCGTTTACCGACTACGTCACACAGAAACCGGCGAACCAAATGCCAGAAGCCCCCCTTCGCACCCGTCACATCTGGCTCACCAGCTTGCACCTCAAAGTGACTTTCGGTCATCGTATGGACCTATTCGCCATATACACCTCCGTGCATATAATTCGAGAGAGCACCGCAGTCCAGACCTCGCCCTACTTGTACATCCATCCCTAGGCCGTGTATGAACCCACTTTACACTACACGTCACACTCCGTGACAATCATACTTCTTTTCAGCGGCATCCATGCGTACCGCTTCGACGCCGCCGCCGGCACGGTCAGCTCATTGTCGAACGTCAGAACACCTGGGCAGCACGTTCTTTGGTGTATACCAATCCCTAAAGTAGTAATCGGGTCGTGTGTGTGGCACACGTAGACAGGCCGCCTGGCTTTGCCGAGCACTGCGCCCAATCCCGTTCTCAATCAGCAGAAGTCAGGACAGTCGACTGGCCCAAATGAGAGGGGAGAGTGAGAGAGAACAAGGTCGACACTGAGAAAATCTATCCCCACAGCAGTCCATGCACTCGAGTCTACCGCGGCATTGTCAAAGGCCGTGGCCTGGAATGCTGCAAACTAACAGGCTAACTCGGTCGTTATGTGAATATACTAGAGTGACTAGAAAACTGAGAGCCAGGCTGCAATGACTTCCTCTCACCCATGTGAGATCCGAGCTCCGCCCCCATGAGAGCGCGGTAGAGGTGGCGGAAACCAGGTATTTTGTGACACGCGTTGACGGACTGTTTGACTCTCTCAGCCTCTGCGCCCGCGCGCACCCTCGGTCGTCTTGACATTGTCATGTCATCCTGAGCTAAGGGCTGAGTCAGACCCAATGGCTCCTTCTGACTGTGGCCTCTATCGCGCTCCGACGCACGTGAGATATGAGCCGTCTTCGTGAAAACCTCGTACGTGCCGCGCGGGGCATACGTGTACAGACTGGCTAGTTTTATCAGCCACTGCGTCCAAGCCCGCTTCCAGCCGTCTTGACATTGTCTTGCTCTGGGAACCAGACTGGTGAGGTAGGAGGGAGTGAGACAGATGCTGCGTAAGTCTGCTTTACTCTAAACTAATGCATGCGAAAGTCACCGGGTGCTGCGCTCACTTTGCGGGACACCCAGCAAACGTTGTTTTTCGCTAAGGTTGAACTGTCACTCTTACGTCATCTGTTTTAACTATCAATTTCAAAATAATAAAACGACCACGATCTGTTTTTTGACAGTCCAAAAAAACTATGGTTCGTTTGCAGACAACCTGAGTATCAGCATTTCTAGCATATTTTCCTGCTCTTTCACCCTTAAGGGGGTAAGCGCTACTTCCCCAAATATGACTGCTTAAACACCTGAAGTTTTTAGCCATATTCCTGGAAATGTAGTGATTTTGCATGCACGGGAAAGCAATCTTAACTGTCACATGTTATGCCCCCTCTCTCTCTCCCTCTGTAATCTGTAGCTACTGCCATCCGGTGCTGTGAGTAGTCTGACAAAAAGCCCCATGGAAGAGGGACGCTCGCCGATCGTTCTTACGGAAATCACTCGTTCCGTTGTGCCTTACAGGTTCTCTCTCTCGAGCCCAACCAGCAGCCGCACAGCGACGCATGATATAGGCAAAAATTTATTACCGACAAAGACAAGGGAGACTGGAATGGTCATTTCTGGCTCATTAGTCGTCAGCCAGTCATACCCTTGTCTGTGTCGGTAAAAGCATTCTGCCTTTATCATGCGCCGCTGTGCGGCTGCTGATTGGACTCGAAAGAGAGCCCATAAGGCACAACAGAACGAGTGAGTTTCGTA
>CACRXP010000647.1:205774-228818 GCA_902702965.1 Spirometra erinaceieuropaei
TCGAAAACGACGGGATAACGGGCCCCTGGCCCAGTGGTTTGAGACGTGGACTTCTAACTAACAAGTCGCGAGATCGAGCCCCAAGTGTTGTACATTTCGGGATTGGGTTTGGCTGGCCGACGCTGGTTAGCAAACAAGAAACGGTCATTCTAGTCTCTCTTGTCTTTGTCGGTAATAGCAAGAAGCCCCGTCTACGCGTGCCACACACGTACTGATTCCTCAGTCAAATTTATTAAACTCGGGTAACACTCGTGTGAGAGTTGCCATGGGGGGTCGTAATACTAAGGGACCATCGGAACCTAACCCTCTCTCCGGCGGAGGTTGGAGTTAGCATTTCGGTTTACAGCCTCACAAGGAACAAACATTAGAACACGGTGTTAGTTTAAAAGTACATTAGATACGCGAACTTAGACGACGCATCGGCCTCGTTTCCCCGGCCCTCGTCCATCTTGTACAACGGACTGGTTCCGATCGACCCCACCGGAACTTGGATCCGACACTGTCACTGACCTGACGCAAGGTATTCCCCTACGTGTGCCGCAAACACGGTTGATCTCCCCTTACTGCATGAATATGTCCACAAGCACAACTCCATCAGATGAGGAGATATATGTACTCTGGAATTAATCCCCCCGACCTTCCCCGAGAATGAGTGTTTTTAGGAGATATTCGCGCAGCCTAAATGGGTTGCGGGGTCTGTAAAATGCTGGAATCATGTGGACTAACAGTGGAAGAAAGACATAGGCTTCCTCATGGCAAAAGTCCATGAAAATGGGATTCAGACGTTAAAACAGACTGAAACCCTTATATCTGGCAAACCTCTAAATACACTTATTCGTTGTTCAATTTAATTTTTAAAGGCAACCAAATTAACGGTGTTGGGGGGAGGGTTGTACCTCCTGGAAGAAAACAGGGCTTCACACTTTTGAATACATATTCAGGATGTGTAATCTCCTTAATTTGGTAGTGGTCCAGATAATTCCATCGAAATTTCATCTTCGTAGGCACTTGTATTGAGTAAAATATTGAGTCGGATCAGCGGCAAGGAGTCTGACTGAGCTTTTCAATGCACTTTCCCCCTCCTATCTCCTCTTCGTAGTCGTCGTAGATCTGCGAGTGGAAGTAGGTTTGTTACAAAACAGGGCTTTGATCGCGGAATCATCCCAATCACTAAGTTTGAAAAAGGAATGACAACTCATTACTGTGTCGTTACAGCGCGCACTGGGCTGCACAGGAAACGTACTTAAACTTCAAGTGCAGTGAGAGACCGGTCACATGAAAAGGTTAACTGAAATTCTGAAATGCGTTTTCGACTAGGGTGACATACTTAAGTAGGGTTGTAATACTGATTATCACGTGGCGTAATCCCGTGATATTTCAGGCATGCCGCGGCGCTGGGTTTTTTGATTCACTTTATTTCGGTCATCTAAAAATCCACACTCGCCAAAAGTGACTACTTAATCAGTATGCATTTTCCTATCGATTTTCAATGCTCTTATGAGCTCAGAAACATTTTACAGAAAACGTGTACAACAACGATTTTTTCTTGTACTCATATTGTAGCACATTGCGTCTTCTTAGAGCTCTGTATTCAAAGAAAGGGCATCTTTTGGTTTCAATAAGTTCCTAATGTTGATATTTTTAAGACCGTGCAATGTCAATTTTAATGGCATTGCATCTGTCTGTTTAACAATGCTCTCCATTAGGTGTGCGACATACTCCAAATTCGTTACAACCTTTTATGATTTCCGAGTGGTATTTTCTTGGTGATAAAAAGGAATGTCTGTTTTTCCGTGCACATATAGTATGCAGCATTAAGACTGCAAAACCTAAACGAAAATGTAACAACAAATGAAGTTCAAAATTACTCGGGAATAACAAAACTTTTGAGAATCAAAAAATACCCTTTTTCAAGTATAAAGTTTAAAGAAGGTGTGATTTGCTCTAAATGAGTATAATAAATAATATTTCTATGCAGATTTTCTGACATATATTTGAATTTACAAGACACCGAAAATCTGTAGAAAAAATTTATGCCGCTTAGGTAGTCAGTTATTACTAAATGCGGCTTTTGCAGGTGACCGAAAAGAAAAGTATCCAAAAGCCGGCACTCTGGCATGTCTGAAACATCACTGGATTATGTTACAAGATAATCAATACTACCGTCTCATTTAAGTAAACCTTCCTAATGGAAAACGCATTCGCGAATTTCGGTTAGTACTTCCTGAGATCGGTCAATGACTGTATACTTCTGAACAGAAAAACGGCAAAAGTGTGACTGCAATGTTGAACAAGATGGAACGCAGTTTGATGGGTCTCCATAAGATTGACCTATTCGCTACCATTTGGGTAACTTCCTTATCATCAGAGTGAGAAGCATAGAAAGCAGGGCCTCGACGGGGTGCGCCTTTTCAATAATCGAAAATCGTGTATAATTCGGTGACGGGGGGCACATTTATATACGTTTTGACCTTTTTGTCGAAAAAAATGAATTTATTTGAAGACTACATTAGCCAGTTCTGGTTTGTTTGATTTCGTCATCCACCTTTGCCCGAACCGCAGGCCACAACGAGCTGAATGTTGGTTCCGGCTCGGTTTGTCTTTTGGTTAGACTGTCTCCTGTTTGAGCCACGGAATGTCGTCTTGAGGGCTTTGATCGACTGTATGTAAACTCCCATTGGAAGTAGAGCTCGCTAGTCTAAATTAAAATTAAGATGGAAGACGAGATTCCAGTTTGTCCTGAAGCCTCGAGCTATAGTCTTCGCAGACGTTAACATAGGCATTAGCAATATGTACTCGTCAGATAGTACGGAAGGGCAAATTGATAACTAGAAAGTCAATTTCTCAAAGGAGATGGACGTGCGATCACTGGAACAGTACATGTATTAGTCTGAGCTTTCGGTCTCGTACAGGAGACCATCATCAGAGACTGTGAGAATGCGGCGCCAAATGAGCAGTTTTCTGGTCGAAGGAGAGATAGGGGTGGAGGGGTGGAGTTCGCGATAAGACTGAGTCCACGCCGTCTCACGGCGCCGTGACGGCGTGCACCCTTGGCTGGGAATTAGGTCGCGCAATTTGGCCGCGGGGACGGAGCGCGTGATAACCCGGAGGTACATGCCTGTTGATGGCGTTGGTGTCAGACAACCAGGCCTTCAGGCTCCGCCTTATTGCTGGCCCGCGCCTTTACCTACGTACTCGCAGAGTTATATTCGTGTCCCTCCTCCAGGGTGCTAGTAGCTACCTGAGTGGGTCGCCCCTCCGGACTGCCCGTTTGTGCTCCGTTATTCACGAGCTAAACCGTCGTCCAGTCTGTCTTGTAGTCAGTCAATCGCCGCCCAAATTGCCACGGTAGGTATCTGAGTCAAAATATGCTTTTTCGGTTGCGTTACCACGTCTATTCGGCCGTTATTGATTACTCTGCCAACACGACTTGGCAGTAAATTACGTTTTTTTGATCAAACCGCGGCACATACGTACTTAGGAAGATTGAGAAATGCCAAAGCAATTTCATGGTATTCTAGATAAATGTACAGCGGGTCGCTGTCAACTAAGTGACGATGAGGAGGCAGACCTCGTGGCGAATTTGGACTACGGGAACGCACCTGTTCGATATACTACTGACAATGCGAGTAGTAGCAAGAGCACCGGCCAATCCAAATACAAAGTGGCAGCCTGTGAAGAGTCTGTGGAGAACGTGAAGAAACACTAAAATTTTTGCAGGCGAAATGCTCTCGAGGATTCAGATAGCGTTCCTTAGCCGATTTTGAAGTATACACAGTCGAAACCTTCGAGACTTTCAGAATAAAACAGGCTAACCTGACGCTGTGCTAAATGACGCATCTCGGACCCAGCCTGGAGCGTGAGTAAGGCGAATCCAACCTTTAAAATACGCTAGTAGGTTGGAATCAGTAACAAGGCCTTCCCAATACTGTTACACCATCTATCGCTTCAGAGTTGGTAAGTACCGCCGTTTGCTTATCGTCGGTATGAGGAGACACACTATCAGCCTTTGGTCAATCCCTATAAAACTTCTGTTTACCTATGGTGCGTAAATCTACAGATAAAATCACTGAGCCGTCGATCGCCAACACACTATCGAATCTGAACGACTGCTGGACTGCCGGCCTAACGCCATGGGTATGTAAAATTTCCTGACACAGAAAGCAAAAACAACTCGTCTGTTACAGGAGGGATGTGGAGAAATTAAGATTTAATTACCTGTTGACTTTGTCACTTCCACAAAGATATTCAATAGCGGAGACGGAAAAAAGCTGCGGGAAGTAATGACGAAATGCGTATAGGTCAGAAGGTGGGTGTTGCTAGGCAGGTACACTTCGTAATAACAAGCAGGGTCTCCTCAAGGGAAATTAGTAGACCTCAAAATCTTTTATTGTGTTAGATTAGGTTAAACAATATGACATACAGACTCTAATTCTCTTTAGCCCACCGTTCGAATTGATTTGGAAACCACAGTAACTGTTGAACCAATGGAAGACTATTTAACGGCCGAGGTACGCAGTCTTTCATGAATGCCTACAAGACCAGGTGCAGTAATCGTTACTTTGCCGACGATTACGCCCTGTACAATAGAGCTGAAGAGGACATGCAACGAAGCATTCAGTACGGAGAAGATGGCTGTCGTGAACCAACCGGAAGCAACCACAGACTTCGCCAAACGCTTGTTCACGTGTTCATGCCTCTTTGGATTAATTCTTTTACCAGGAAAGTAACATTTCACGGATTATCAGGACTGCGGAAGTTGCCGTTTTGGCCATTTAAAGGTAGCCGCGCCCGCTCGCAGAAGCACATATCGACTGCCCCGGTTCTGAGGTTGCCTCCAATGTGCAAGCAGATTTAGCCTCGATAGTACCGTCGCGTTATGAACTTCAATGATGAGCGCATGCGAACTGTCACTTTTATGATGACCGTCGGATAGGTCAGGCAGGCATAGTAAGTGAAGCAGAAATTATTAAAGCCAACCAGACGGGATGTCAGGAGAAGCGGTGGGTACTTAAGACTGGACTAGCAGGAATAAACGTCGCAAACACCAACCCCTTCCAACATGTCCACATTGTAACCGCGCATTCAAGGCCCATCCAATCGGACTTTATGGATTTATTGTAGTAACGGGGATGCCCGCCATAAATTGAAACCTCTTAAAAAGACTTCACTGGAACGGCAAAAGACAGGCTTGTCTTGACAGTGAATTCCAACTTCCTTTCTCGACGAACACAATTATGCACTGTTAGCAATAGAGTAGTACGGTTTTTCCGTTGTTCTTCGACGGTATACTCCTGACTTTAAAGCCCATACATCACTCACAGAATGAAGTAAACGACGAACATCCGACCCTTTCAGGTGCCATATATTGTTCTGCAAACATTTCCTGAGACATGGAGCCTACCCCAAGATTTCCATCCGTATTTGTAAAAACTTATGGATTAAATGATCCATTTTACGTGTTGGGTTGGTAATTGTTCCGTTTTTCCCAAGCTCGCCTAATGTAAGGCGTAAAGCGCGATACTATGCTCGTCTCTCTTGAGTGACTACTGAGATGAGCACACATATGCCATACGGTTATGATTTCACAGGGAAATGTTTGTTACATGGTGCTTCTGGCGCCCTGTGACACCTTGACCCATAATCGTACAACAACTTAACGTCGCCTGACGCCAAAATTGCATGCGTTGGCCGTTAGCCCACTTCTAGGTGCGCGTGGGCCACAATGCGTGCGCAGATTTCTACAGCCACGCGCCTCTAGACGGGATTATCGCCGTAACGATTTATTGATTTTCTGCTCGCCGGTGTTGGGTGGTAGTGAGGGTCAGATTATCACTCATCCATCCCAGCACATCGATTTTTAAGCAGTCTAATGGCGTAGATATGAATGATGTTCAACAGGATGAACATTCTTCCTAAGCCACGCGACTGGCGTGGATCACCTGGCCGGAGAAGTTCATCCTGGGGCACGGGGGTTAGCCACGCATAACAGTCGACGTCATATTAACGGCAATCAGCTGATGTCGTTACCTCCTACAGTCAGCTTCGGCCCGGGGATGGAAGGCAGGGGAATGGAGTAAGTATACGTCTTTCGATTCCTTCCCGTCATTCACATGATGTATGCGTTTATGTGTTTAAGCTGGAACCTCATTGTCTAAAACCTCTCTCTAGACAAGGTACATTAAAAACACTTTTTCCTGTCAGGACTGAGGCCTTCATCTTCCAGATACTTTAAAGTTGAGCATCATTTGAGATTTTGTTTCAGACTCTACTTTGTATCGTTCCTCCATAATATCATGGGTGCTGGGGAAAATGAGACTTTTGGTTAGTTCACTTCCTTTGCCTCTGCCTCGATGTGGGTCTAATGTATTGGTCTAAGGTGCCAGCAGACGTCGGAGGTCAAAATTGCTTTCCGAAGGAGGATACTGTGATCTTCAGCCAGTTTCTCGACCAGTTAGAGCCGATTCTGCAAGGTTTCTTTCCGGTGGACGGAACAGAAAAGGCCAGAAACAGCGTTATGCCAATCTGCTCGCATTTCCGGTGCTAGCGTCTCTACAGCTGAATAGGTTGCCACTTTAAGCAAAATAGGTATGAATATGAAAGGCCAAGTTAAATATCTCAATCGTCAGCCAAAACATAGAATTAAGGGGTTAAGGAAGTGAGGTCAGCAGTGGCGGCCGCATGAAAGCAGTGCTCTACGGGAAGTTAAAAATCGAGACAAGAAAATTAAACTAAAAAAAGGGGTGTGGTGCGAGAAGTTCTGAATTAAAGGGCCTGAAGGTCTGTCCAATCAGACGTCGTCAGCCAGTCAGTAACATAAGCAAATCCTGTCTTCGTCAACCTGTATGCTCGAATATAGGACTGCCGGAAGGAAGCGCATCCAAAAGTCGGCATTCTGTCGTGACTGCGATAATTTTATATCATGCTGCAAGATTACCAGTACCACAAGTCCATCTAAGTAACCCGTCCTTCATAAAAACGCACTTCGGACTTCCGGGTAACATTTCATGAGCCTTATCACATAGGGTTCGTGACCTATCAGACGCTGATATGGAAAACGGGAGAAATACATGTTCTAGTAGCGGCAAGCACGATCTTCATGCTAAAAACAGGTCAACCATCTTCCCTGGCCGTCGGCACGTAGGGGCTACTGTCATTTGTTTCTAGGGATTTGTAACGTTAGGTGAAAAACTTACCCACTAAAGTACGGTAAAGACACGCAGTCTTATCAGCTTTTAGGGCGGCCTGTGGTTACGCAGAAAAAATAAATCAAAGTCCACACTTCTTGCCTTGTTGACTATGTTCTACGCGTTTCGATTTGATCGACACGTTG
Organism: Spirometra erinaceieuropaei; assembly: GCA_902702965.1. Lineage (NCBI taxonomy): Eukaryota > Metazoa > Platyhelminthes > Cestoda > Diphyllobothriidea > Diphyllobothriidae > Spirometra > Spirometra erinaceieuropaei. The sequence goes on from CACRXP010000647.1 coordinate 213,108, forward strand.
CCGCCTCTGCCACAAAGCCGGAAGGTTGGAGTCTACATAGGCGCTGCCCTGCTTTTGCTCTTCGAATGGGACACACAAGATTACTCTCTCGCTCTTGGAATTTTCCTCTAACCTTGTCCGAAACACTTAGCATACGTCCTTTATACTATGTGAAAACTTTCTTCGGCAAAGACTAGAGCACGGCCATGGAAACGGAGAAGTTCCAGACATACCCCGACAACAGTTTGCAAGCCTGGTTTCGACTGCGCCAGATAAGTAATGCATGTAAATTCAACCCGTCGAATACCTTGCTCACCTAACGCTGCACTTTGTATCTGAGACTAATCCCGGGCGTTGCTCATGAGCCGCTGATGTTTCTGTTCATCTACTGCCAGATCCCATCCGGCAATCTGTGTTGGCACTAACTAAGTCTTGCGTGGTAGAAGCATACTCCCTAGTGTGCCCTAAAATTTAACTGCCATCCGCAAACATGGGCGAGTTTCTGGAAATCGCCTCAGGCAGATCACTGAACACTGACTCTTAGCGAATGCTTTCATGAGTTGCCAGCTCAGACAATTCGGTCTCCTGTGCGCATGAAAACTCACCATCCCCTTAATTGCGTTTTCAACTCAGGTATTAACGTAAGGTCCTTTTTACAATCGGTCAACTATGTCGAAGACCTTGTTTATATCTAAAAAGATTGTCCTGACATCTTGCGTAACCGCCCAGTCAGCAGTTCAAGACTACTGCTGTGGAGATGAGGATGGCGAAATAAACTTTTCCCTTAAGGAGATCATTCCTACCGGAATTGACAGATACATGCTCCCCTAAAAAAATAACCTAAAAGCTTCCGGTGTATTTTCCCCTCGATTTTTCACTCCCTATCAGTGAGATTGATCTGACGGTAATCTTCAACCGTCTACTGGGACTCTGGTGGATAGGCAGCTGACTAGGTTTTGCCTCTAGCCATCTGCAGCGTTAGTTATTTTAGGGTTAACATCTCTCAGGCCACATGTTGGACGGTTATGGTACGACCACGAACCTTTCAAAGGACTGTGTGCAGAGAGTCTGGTCTATGCTTACCATTCGGTAAGTGATGAAGTAGTCATCTTATCACTTTCACCGTAGATGTCGTTAATCTTTTGGATACCAGTTATGCACTGGCGGTCGTTCTCGTGTCTACAGACGTAACCAAAGTACCTTTTTCATTTATTTCTTGTTCCACATTTTGCTGTATTTACAAAAATTTCATAATGTCTCAGGCTCTGGATAAATCTGCCACAGGTGGCTACTCTTGGCAGTGTGACGTTGAAGTCTACACCTAATCCATGAGCAAGTACCCGTAGACTTTTGTGGGTACATAAATGCTAGCGGTAACCAAGTTCATTTTGGTGAGAACCCCGGCAGCACCTACATCAGATTCTTGTCCTGAGGCTAAAAATGATCGGCGTAGTTGGGAAGGTATAGTCCCTAGGTCCTCCATGGGGAAGGGTAAATAGATTGGAACGCGCTTGTTAAACATGAGCGGCCTGTGGAAGGAGTTTTTGTAATAACGGGTACGGTCGCGTTATCGTGTCTGCTCGGTGGGGATCTGCCGCACTAGCTACTGTTTCCTTGCCAACTCGTATAAACACCCAATCAAGATTGAATGGGATCTGGCTCGCGCGAACACATGTGGGAAAGTTAAGGACCCGATTCACTAAACCTGATTGCAAAAACGACAAGTAGGTTTGCCTCAGAGGAATTGTCATCACCACCTCCGGTTGAAGCTTCTAGGTCGACCAAAAGAGCATTGAAGTCCCCATTTATCTTTCAAAACCCACTAGACCCCTCTTAGAAGCCCGCTATTCTACTTTTAAATCCTAAGACAAATTCAAATGCTAGTCCTCACACCAAGGTGACTCGGAGCATGTGCAGCTTGAACTTAGTTTATTACATACTGCCAAGGAATTGAACTGTATTGTGATTTGGCGATCGAAAGTCATTGCTCTTTTGGCTTTTTACTCACCATCGATATCAGTGTCGACGCAGTCTTTGACGCAACGAACTAGGGCATTAAAACACTCCTAGGAAACGTGCTTTTTTCATCCCGGCAAGTTCGATTTGCACAACTACCAGGACCGATTACCGCCTTTGAAATAATTCGTCGGAGTACAATGGTCGATAACTCGAAGGTTCCACAATCAGTAAGCAGGGACGACAGTTAGATAGACAAGCTTTACTGAGGCGAGAGAGTGTACACGCAGCTCAACAAGCTGTTTTAGCGGGCGTTCTCACCAGGCAAGTGTCAGTCATCGAGACGTGTTGCCCCAACTGCGTGCATGCTCCTGGGCATCGCCTGCCCGCAGCCAATCAGCGAAGGATACAGCGCCGATTGGCCTTGAAGTCTCGCCGCACTGCTGTCAAGTTTAGCGCGGCTCAAGCAAACGATTGGCAGGGAGAGCAGAATGGGATGAGAAGCGGCGTGAGTAAACGGCCCCGCTGGTGACCACGGGGACGGACAGCCGCGAGTTTCCTACGCAGCACTTTTTTAAAAATATAAAAGTCACGAGGCACGAGATAAGATGAATAGACTCGTACTCGAATTAGCCTATTTCAAAATCAGTCAGGGAATTTTTTCCCGAGTTCCGTCCTGTATGTAGGTGCGACATCATGGATCAGGAACCCGTCAAGCAGTCCTGTTTATGAACGTCCCACAGCACAGTCAGACAGAGCTTTCGGCAGGGGCAATTCACTTTGTCAAACGGACGTCATGGCCTGATTCTCTTCCGGGCGCCCACCAAGATATCTTGTTTTAGAGAACAAAAAACTGCTACCATAACTTCTCCAGTCAGTTTTGACGCTCGAGTCTCTTCGGTGGAAGACCTGCAACCTCTAACCATCCCGTGCCCTGGGATTTTAATAGGGGACTGTACACGTATAATTGCAACTTATCATCAATGGTGAGTTGGAGAACGTAACGTCATTGCCCTCATATAAGTTCCAGAAGAATTTTCGGGCAAAATCAACGCTGCGTCGTCTATCACGTTCGGACAGGTCACGCGGGGAACGCATCGACCATCCTCCTTACCCAAACCAAGGGGACTGTGTTTGATTCTTGAAGATCTGGGCACTAAAGCCGAGTGGCGGTCGGTAGTTTTCAGGTCATTTGTCTCTGCCGTCTCGACGGCGGTAACGTTTGGCTCATCAGTCTTGAGACACATACCTCTGGCGCGACGTCCAAATGTCCGATTCTAAAGTCCAAAAACCAGTGCACCGCAGTCCTCCGACCCGGAGCTTGATGGTCGATAATGTTCTTCAACTTTTCGGGGCCTCTGGAAATAGTCCCGTTTGGTCAAACGAAGGTCGGACACGGGAATGCGGACTCCCCCTCCCCATATTACAGATTGATCTCGCCAAACTCCAGCGGGTATCTATTTCCGTGTCTCAACCTTAGTCCTAACTTTAACTTCCATAACCATGGCTCTGCCACCAACTTCCATAACCCTAACTCTACTTGCCCCAGCCCTAACACTAATCTTGATTCGGATCCTGACACCTGGAATTTGGGGCGTGACCCCCGCACGACGGTGGTCCATATTCCCGTGCCGTACCCAAACAACTCAACAACAGGTCAACCACCTCGAAGATCGCACGCTAACTCGACTCGCTGACAAGGGGAATTTTTTTTCTAGTCCCCATTTGAAAGAAAGCAGACAAGTCTTAAAACTCCAACTGAAATATCAGCTGCAGAACAAACACGTCGAAGTTCGTGCAGAATATTAAAAAAGTCGCGGAACTTCCATAGCACCTTACATATTGCCGAAATTATTTGATTTTAACTTTATTTCTCTGAGAATTCAACTGTCAACTTCTTTGCAATAGTCTAAAAACACAAAGAGTAAGTTCATTGCACTTACCTTTGCCACAACAGTCTCCTACCGCCACTGTACACTGTAACTGCCAGAATTTAATCACTTTCACACCGTTAAAAAGTAATTTAATAATTTGTGAAAATCCTCTTTACCCCATATGTTGATGGTACCTCTCTACTTTACTGAAATATAGTTGGTGTAGCATATTCCTCGATGTGAGTCCCAGGGAGGGCTACTTCTGCCCCTACTGGCATCGTAATTTGGTCAGAGCAGTTCGACATTACTTGTTAGTCACAAAACCATAAAGGTGTGGATATTACCCCCCACTTCGGTATGTGCCCAATGATTAGTCAAAACTGTGACTGTCTACAAAAGACCAGGTTTGAGTCCCACGGACAGTGAAAATGTCTTATTGCCCCTTGAGAAAACCAAAAATCTTCGGCGCTCTAAGAACCCTGCATTCTGCGGTCTACACGGAATTTTGTTGTCAGACCAAACACTGTTTCCGCAGGCTGTATTGGCGTTTAGTAAGTCCAGCCATCTCGGACAGACCATGGTCCATCGGACGTCGGGAAATTTGACAAAGCTTTGCTTACCCGAACAGTGGTTACGATGACTTTGCTGTAGTACTCAGATTCAAAGGCGTATGTCATCATCTGCTCCCCTCCCTGTACACTAAATCGGGGTTCAACGATATTTCCGTAGGGCCGTGGAACATTATTTGATCGTGGTCGGCTTTCCCCAAATCGTAATATCACAACATTTATTGACCTCTCGTGGCCAATCGATCTGTCAGATTGGTGTCCGGTCACGTCTGATATGTGACCGCATAATCGTCACACCCAATGACTTGCTTCCTTAGAAGATAGCGTTTTTTTGAACACCCTACTCTGCTATTTTAGGCACGTCGGGTAATCCCCAGCCAGGTTAACAAACAGATCCCGCGCTTGTTTCTTTTTAATTTCCTCAGAAAAATCCGTTTGAACTAAGGTCTGTAGGCGCAGAACGAAATTTGCTACGAATACTTGAGCCGAGCTCTATCAGCCGAGACCCTGTCTTCTCGGTCTGCAAGAAATTTAGCCACAGATTCACAAGTTTCAAAATTTGGCCCCACATAGTTAAGGGAAGCCTCTCACTATAAGGGGTCCGTAAGGTTTCTTTATGTAGTTGAGTCGATCTAGTTTCACTAAGCAGGAGTGTTTTGTGTCCCTGGTCTTTTGAGGAATATCATGTTTGACAGGCATTGCCAGTAACAACTTCCCTAGCTGCTTCGACAAAAATTGGTTTTGACTACTTTGCGTTAGACATATGCAGTTATATAGCATCTGCTTGAAGCAACGGCCAAAGTATTCTAAATCCAATCCTGCTGCGAATCGGCAAATGGTAAAAAAGGCTCACTATTTATTTGCTCTCTAAGTTGATCTGGGGAGGATTCCCCATAACTGAATAAAAAGAAAACCAACTGTGGCTTCCTGGTGTTTTGACGCACAACATCAAATATGATACTGTCCGTAAGCTCGTTTACCGGATCCAGATAGGAATAGGAATACACCCACTTCCTAAGTTTTGCCCTAATTCGGGATGTGTTACGTCTCTTTAGGCGTTGGAAAATACGCACCCCCCAAACACTTTCTTTACATGATGTTCAAGCCTCGAGCTCCCGGAACGCGAGTTTAGTCTACTGAGATAAGGGAGGCGTACGAAATTAAGCGACCAATCACAGAGCTGTTTGCATCGCGTCTTTTTTGTATTGATCCTGAAGGAGGCCAAACAAATCGATATAGCCTGTCCTCGTGCCCAGCCGGTTCAATTTTATCAGGCGAAAATCCAGCCAGTAGATTTATCGATCGATTCACGTGCGAATTCTCACGTTTCCATTAACGCTCGCAAGACATGGCCCATTGTTCATCGTTTTCGTAGTTGCTGATGACGCGAGACCAAAATGCACAGATTAGAAACCATTAATGCGGGGCACGAGATGCCTTTGTCTTTAAAGGAAAAATCCTCATTTGTAAACATTCTTCTAAGTCAAGAACGTTCAAACTGACTTTTACGGCCTTTGATAAATGAAGAGGTAACAGTTTTCGAAGAATAAAAGGGAATCTCCGTAGTAAACAGAGTACAGTTAAGTGGGAGTTAGTAAATTTTAAAAATCACACAGGGCAACCTTTAGGTTGACTTCTTACATAGTGGAGTTAACGGTCTCTGGTAGCCAGTGAAAGGCTTCATAAGTATTAACCAGTTTGTCTGGAGGGACGTCGAGAGTTAAACAATAGGCAATAGCAAAAAGGCAATACTCCCACCTCATTCAACATTACTGATTATCTGATACAACAGGAGAATCATAACTTACTGCTTAATTTTACACTTAATTGAGACTTGATGGAAGTTCTAGTTTTACAGCGACTTTTTGGATTCCTTTTGACTCTCTAGCACAGCTTGTTGATTTTGAGTTTCAGTAATATAGGCAGACGTGAATTTCTAACTTCAGTTCTTACTTCAGGAACGATACCGCTTGCGTCCTCAGACCCAAATCCGAAGAGGGCCCGCCGCACAAAGTCTACCCGCACTCCTCCTCATTGATTTCCTATCACAGTTATACCGGCGGTAGTGCCTCCTTCTTCGACTCCGCCTTTGAGGACTCTGGCGGACGAAGTGCCGTCGACAGTGAAACAGAGGCTGCCACTAGCAAACTTCTTGCTGACTCAGCCGAGGCGGGATTCTTCAGTGATTACTCACAGCAGAACATTGCCCCTGCGGTGGCGGCCGCTGACCACGTCGACCTGCAACCCAAACCGGTGACTCCCAGACTGAGACTACCAAATCCCTCCTTGTTGAACAGGGCTGTCAGGCAACCGTCCGCACAACTGCCTCTGAACGAGTTACAGGTGACGGGAGCAGCCTACTACCCCAGTTTCACCGAAATGGGTGCCGGCAGCAGCGGTAGTGGTGTTGGTGCACCTCAAGCCTTCCTACCATCAGGGGGCTACCCCAGTGCCTCCTTCCAACAGCAGCCCCTCGGAGGAGGAGGTACCAGTGGGTTCAGCCTGCCTGTCGCCTCGTCAAGTTTCGTGGTGGCTGCACCCCCCTCCACCGCTGAATCACTAATGCTGATGCATCCAATGTCTGCTTTTTCGGAAGCCTCGACCGCTCTGCGTCTCAGAGAGGGCAGCCCGCAGACCTCGAAACTTCTGCCTATTGACAGCTGCTTGGCATTGACGTCGACCCCCATCCAGCCGTCAAGGTCATCAAAGCTGCGCAGGTCGGCCAAGCCGCTGAACCCCCTTGCCGTGCAGATAATGGAGGGGTGGTACACAGCACACCAAGACTACCCTTATCCCAGTCAGAACGACAAACAGCTGTTGGCGAGGGCTGGCGAGATTTCCACTCAGCAAGTGCGCTTCACCTTCTCCTCACTTATGTTCCTTTCATCTTGTAATGTGCCCTTGGTGAGAATTCCGACTGGGTCGCATTGGAGTGATTCGGGGGGAGGGCGTTTTGACCCGTTAGTCGGATGCTGGCCGTTGAGTTGTTCTTCTGGCTTCTTCATGAACGCCATTTAGGACGTCGTTGTTGGCAGCTTTTACGAGCCCCAAAGTCGATCCTACCCTTTTTTCCAGTAGGCATCATTTGTTTCAGGGGAATTATGCATATTTTTTAAGCAACCGCTAGTAAACTGAAGCCGTAAGTAGATAGTAAAGATGACGTGATTCACCCTCACTGACCAACTGACGATTCGACCGTCGATTCCGACTATGTCCACTGTGTGCCCCACAGCAGGATGGGGGCAGGGACGGTGACTAGCACGTGAATTAGTTTAAAATGGTAACAGCAGCATTTATCGCACTCTCTTGCCTCATCCTCTGAGCCAGGCGTCATGACGAAATCAACAGGACGGAGGAATCGGGCGCAGGTGGCTGACGCGGCGTGAGACAGCACATGGGCGTGCCACCACACCCCATGTGTAGCATTTGTTATGGGTGCGCATCCCCAATAACGCCCGGTGTACCCTGGTCTGACCCCCGCGTTGGTACACCACAGCTGTCGTGTGGCCTGTTTTAGGAGCAGAAGCACTAGACGAGTTACGGTGGGTTAACTTCATCGTTCTACGCACCAGTTGCTTTCGCTCCCGCCCCACTCAATGGATTCTCATGTTGACCAGAGGGTGTGTCCTACGTTTTTGTAGGTTGAAAAAGTGAATAATTTAAAAAAACTTTACCTCCACCTAGCATTTATAAAGTGAGAGAATGGCAGAACCTAGAGTTTCGCAGGTAACCTTCGAAGTGTGTTTTGCAGGGAATATTTTCTCTTTTCGCCGTCTGTGTGCAAACTGCACTTTTTCATAGAGCAAGGTTTATTCCAACGCTGAGTATGAAAAGCAGACAGTCTCTCTGTTTCGTTAAGTAACAGGCTCACACTTAAGTCTCCTAGGCAGGCAAAATAAGAAAAATTAATAAACGCATAAAATTTTGCCAAGTAAAGACGGGCCGTGTCTACGTTCTAACTGTGCGGTGGATTCCCCGGTCTCCGTTAGTGAACGGCCCGAAAAAACCATCTCAGTGTTCGCGTCTTGCTCCTCGACTATGATGCTGCAGAATCATACTTTCCCTGTGATCGGTTGAATGCACAGTCAGATGGGACTAACTGTTCCATGACATCTAAAAAAACAATCTGTAACTTGCCCTTTGATATTTTATTTGTTGAAACAACCCAGGATGTTTCGCCTAGTGCTAAGTATGAATAGTAATACAGGCAAATTTTGGTTTCTTCACTGAATATTCAGTGAACTCGGGAGGATGCCGTCGGGACAGAACGTGTTAGGCCCCAGTCCATTTGTTTTAAGTAAAAAAGTGGAATTGACAATTAAAATTACTTTGTGCAATCGCCCTAAAATACCCAGACCATAATCGTAGATATTGACCTCAGGACAGAGCTCGGACCTCAGCCCTACTACTTCCTTACAAAGAAGGTGTCGTTCCAACCGTGAGCTTCATTCATCATTTTAGCGAACGTTTAACTCTAGTCGCCATCTTTAACTTATTTCCAAACTTACTTTAGCAAATCTAAGAAGACTTATTCCACTCAAAGTGAATAGGCCGACTGATATTCACCATCCCTTGACTCTAACCGTGTTTGAACCAGAATGTGACGCAGCAATAACATTAGTCTTAAATTTCGATCTTAACAGCGAGCGGAATAACAGAACTCAAAACACGCTTTAGGGAGTTGGACGAGGGGATTCTAGCCAAACTTGATCCTGTCAGAGTCCGTACACAACTATGTAGCCTACATAACAGCAAATCTACTGGTATTGTGTATGTTACGGACATTTGTTTTATCATAATTTAGCACCGGCATTCACTAAAAACCCAAAGCTGGCTTTTGCTAATGCATGACTCAACTGCGGGGGGATTATGATCATCAGTCGGTTCGCAGCCTTTCCTGTAAGGCATTATTCGCAGAAAAACATGTGAAACTACTATTTCGCATGCAATCAGAATTGGCTTTAAGCAAGTCCGTGATGAAAATCTTCTAATAATCGTGCGCAAGAAAATGGCTACTGTCAGATACTCTTTCTCGACACATATCTCGACAATCCTGGCATGTGGATCATAAGGCATGCCATTCGTAATACCCAGTCAGGGGTGATCGTAAACTGACCATAGATACGCTATGCTGCCGCAGTGGTCAGTGGTCTTGATTTCAACATTTAACGAACTACATTGATCCCTCCTCGATCTGGGATGCGGCGTTCCAGAACCCTCCTCCCGTGAAAAGTGAAAATAAACGAATAAAAACCATTCGCCTCCGTGGTCACTTTTTTGTATTTTAAGTCTCTACTAACCCACCCACATCCATATAAACATTTCTCACACAGTTATACAGCATAAGCCCTTTATAATCTCCTAGAAATTAGGTAAGATTCGCTGAAATTATGTGTGTAAACACACTGTCTATATAGGACTCACAAGTATACGTATGGTATATCATTGAGGATTTGTCCCCTAAAACGGGCCGCATAATAGATGAACTGGACTACCACGGGTGCTACATCGGATTCTGGCCGCCGTTATGGGAATGCACACACATAGCAAATTCCAACATTCGGGGTGTATTGGCAAACCCAGTTGCAGGCTCATGCCGTACCAGTGGGGATCTCTACCGCCCTCCCTCCCCCATTTTTGCTATTGTTGAACATCTTGGTCGAGTGTTCTTGTGATTCAGGGGCTGCGGCGGTACGCCTGCTGGCGGCTCCGGTCGTGCTAGCCACTTGCGTCTTCCCTCCACCTCCGGTCTTCTTGACTGTGTCTTGACATCGGACCCAGGTGGGGAGTGGAAAAGAGTGCAGTAGATGCTGCGAAGGTCTACGTTCACTACACAGTAATTCACGGGGAATTCGCCGTCCCTGCTCTCACCCTGCTGTGGAGCACACGGAAGGGGGGGGGGCATCGTCGAAATCGACGGCCTGACTGTCATGTCATCAAGTTGTTTTACTTGATAAGTGAAAAACAGTCTTGGGACCTTGTAATAATACATGTTCTAACAAAAATAGTTTTATATTTACCGTAATATACAAAGTGACCTCATTTTACTTACTTACTCAGTTATACTAGATGTGTTGTGATTATTCTGTTGATATGAGTATCATAGTTCTAAAATAAGAACACTGCAATCACGCATTATTTGCATTCTGGTAAGGTTTACATTTTCAGCTGATTTCGGCTGACGACATGGCCAATTGTTGCCAGTTGTTGTTGACATTAGAGGGAATAGGTCGTTTTGGAGGCATAATGATGGGCTTCACTATGCACAAAATGCCGCTCTCCTTCGCTGAGCCAATCAGCGCCCAGGATACTTAACCGTGTGCTCTGATTGAGTAGGTTCTTAGACATCCGCTGATGGCATCCCGTCTATGAAATCAACTGGGCAAACCAACTGAGGAGGACGCACCGGAAATAGAATGGCCATCGTCCGCCGAAGTCTGCGATGTGTACTTAGGTACGCTTGCATATAAAATCCGCGATAGAGTGAGGCCGCAAAAGTTAAAACGCAATATAGCGAGGGATTAATGTAATTCTGATAGGGGGTCGATAGGACCTGTCGGGTTTGCCCCTGTCAAGGCCAACACAATAAAACAAATCGAGGGGAAGATTTACCTACGTAGCCTCGAGTACTAATTGGCTTTTCTCTCCACTAGACCGAGCTCGCTTGGGCATTTCACCGTTTTCGTCCCACGTATTTATTGGTTCAGTTATGAACCAGATATTCTTGTCTGCATTCAGACTTCTCTATTATAATTCATTTTAAACTTTTGTCAAATTAACTGAAAGAAGTGCGGAAATGTTAATACTTTCGGACATTCATGCGAATTCTCATTTAAAATCATAATAAGAAACAATCGGCATGAGCATTTGCCTTAAATGATATTGATTTTCCACGTCAGTGACTGCTTTCAATTCTATGCCGTCTTTTGGTCTTTTTAAGCCTCTTATCTAGCAAGTCAGAAAAAAAGAAAACTGAGACCATTTTTCCCAATACACTCACCTGCTATCCTTAAAGCACTAATATAGTTCATGTTAGCAGTGTCCGTGTACATAGGAGCCTTAATGAGCTAAACGATTATTGAAACCTCTATCAACGTTGTGATTTCAGTCTACCTGACAAGATCATTTGAACAACATTAGCGTTGTCGGATTTTTTTCGAAAAGCTGCTGTACACAGTTTCCATAACGTAAAGCAATAATTCGAATTTGCATTCAAAGATTGACGATTTTAAACTATCACGTCTTTGCTAGGGTGTTCCAGATAGCTCTATAGGTCAAGCGAGGGTCAGCATATCATTTCCTTAATTATTAAATTCATCTAGAATAGCGATTACTTTTACCTTGAGTGCACGCAGGGGCTATAGTTAACAGTTAGACGCCCACACAGTGCCTAACAGAGTGGGCGCAAGACCGGTGAATCGCGAATTAGTTTGCAGTGAGGTAGACTTTCGAAGCATCTGTCGCACTCACCCTCTGATCTCTTACCTTGTGCCGATGACAGAACAGTGTCAGGACGACTGGAAGGGGCGCTGACGGAGTGGTTGATGAAAGTGATCAGCTCATCTGCGTGTGTCATTGTTAAAACATACTGTGGGTGGGCTGACTCATGAAATGTCAACCGAAATTGCAAAATGCGTTTTCGTTTCGAAAAGATTAATTAAGTAGGGCTGTAAAACTAATGATTGTGCAGCATAATTCATTGATTATTCAGTTACCTCGGGATTCCGGCCGTCGAACGAACGTCTTTCCGGTTGCATGCAAAAAAACCGTGCTTTGTAAAAATGGCTACTTAAGTAGCATGCATTTTCTCCTTGATTTTCGATGCCCTTAAAAATTCAATTATATTTCATAGAAAACATGCATAAAAATATTCATTCTCTCGCTCGTTGGCCAGATAATTACGTCTTCTTCTAAGTCTATACTCAAAGGAGGGACAAAAATCGATTTTTAAAAAAAGTTTCTAATTATGGGACTTTTAAATACTGTGAAATGGCCGTTCATAAATTGTCATGTCTCTGCATTTACCAATGAGGTTTGTAAAGTTAACAGTGCAGATCAAATCCACTGCTAAATTTTATGAACCCTATATGGTCCCCCTTTATTATCGTATAGAAATGTGTGGTTTTCCGTACTCGGAAAATATACGGCTTGTAGTTTGGAAACCCTGAATCAAAGTGTAACGGTAGAGCGTGTTCAGAATTATTCGGTAATTGGAAAAATTTTTAAAAAGCGAATTATATCCTTCCGTCGAGTATAAGCTTTGAAGAAGACGTAATTTTCTACTGAATGAGCAAAAGAATGAATATTTTTATGCATGTTTTCCATGAAATATAACTTGACTTTTAGGGGCATCGAAAATCAATGAGAAAAAATCATGCTAATTAAGTTGTCATTTTTACAGAGTGTAGTTTTTGCTTTCAGCCGGAAGGAAGTTCATCCGAAAGCCGGCATCCTGAGTAACTGAAATATTATAGAATTATGTTGTAGGCTGACTAGTTTTACAATCCTACTTAATCAATCTTTTCGAAACGAAAACGCATTTCGGAATTTCGGTTGACATTTCATGAGTTAACCCACCTACTGTACATAGATGACGTTATGCTGGCATCCTTAACACCCTCCCTCTGATCGTTGAGATTCCGCTGCTGGTTTCCACCATTTCACTTTTTTGTAATTGCTTCCCGCCTTCACACTGCTTGTTTTAACTAAAAAAGTTTCTAGTTCTTAATCAGAAAGTACTTCGGCTTGTTTTTGACCCCTCGCTGAAGGCACCACAAAGCGCTCAACTTGTATTTGTATTTGGAGGGTTAGAGGCAGAGCCCTGGGTGACCCTATTTACGTGCAGTAATTTCGCATATTCGCACTCAAAATAAAGTTACGAACATTTAGAATGTGTTCGTGTCACAACAGAACTGTAATACTAAGAGAGCCCAGCTATTCAGTGTGAGTCCGTGCTGAAAAATTGTGTAGGACAAAGTGTTTTACAGAGCTGGCCGTGAGTAGTCATGTTGTAAAAGTCTATTTTTGTCGAAGATTAAGCGAGCAAGTTTTTATAGCAAACGAATTGTGACAGTCGTCACCATCTCACTTGGTCGCGAGTTCCATGGTCGGACAACCCGTTGGCTGAATGAGAACTTCCTACGGTCTAGTTGCATGCGTTCGCTCTTGACTTGTAAAGATGACCGCGTAATTGGTTTGTACTGGCAAACTCAAAAAGTCCTCCGTTCTTAATGAACAACCTTTGGTCGCAGACGAGCCGGAATGTCCAGAGGAAATAAACCAAGCACATTCAGCCTCTCCTGGTACGATAAATGCTTTAGACCATCGACCATCTTTTTTGTTCTGCCTTGCACGTATTCGAGTAGGCCAATATCCTTCTGCAGCCACGGGGAAGCTGCTGGCATTCCATATTCCAGGTGGGGTTTTACAAAGACACTGAAAAGTCTTCGAAAGAGTTCGGGAGGAAATATTTTAAATGCCCGCCCCATCCTGGGAGTGCATTATTTTTTTCCTCTGCTGTGTTATTCCCTGCTAGGTTTCGTCGTGGTTTGCCAATCGCCGCAGCCGCAGACAAAATACCCGGCCAAAACAAAAAATTCGCAAAGTCCGCGAAAGCATCCGGGCCGCCTGCATGGATATTGAGCAGGCCTCAAACGGTCTCGTGAAAGCTGAGGAGATTACCATTCGCCTTCTCGCCCTTATTGATGATTTCTATCAGTCTAACTAACACGCTGCTGTTGGTTTTGTGATTGACTTGAAACCTCTCACAGTTACGTTTTGGCAATTACTTTTGATATTTTTGACTGAATATTTGCATATCAGTTCTGTTTTTGTAATCGTTAATTTCTGTCAAAGGTCAGTGATGTTAAATCACGCGGTTAATTCTCTTGGCTACAGTTCCCCGGTGGAGATGATTCGGATTGCCATGAAAACAAAGAGGGGACGCGATCTAACTGGATTCGCCTGTAAACAACTGAAATAAACTTACGGAATGTTCGGTTGGTGTGCCGCGGCGGGAAAATTGAGTGACGCCTCCAGTTAGACTTGTGAAGCATCCTTTCACGGATAAACACTTTGTGAGCTAGTTAATAGTCATGTCAGCAGAATTGCCGACTGTGACAGATGATGAATTTTGAAAATTAGGTGAAAGAATATCAACTTTCAGGGGCGCCAAAAAGGATGCTGTGAGGTGGTTTTTTCGCGTTTGGAAATTAATGCCACAAGTTTTTGCGAGTTTGACTGTCGCCACAGGCGTATTAAATGGGAGCATCTTAGATGAGAGAATTTGCAATTGTTTGACAATTTTTCGAGTCGAAAATACTCGGACTGTTTTAAAAAGCGTTGGTTTATTGGCGAATATAGCAGAAAAGAATTACTCAGGAAAATAGGCTAACTGACAAGGGGAAGGAAAATATTCATGAGATCTCTGGTGATTACGACGCGTAAATGATTATTGCATTGATTAAAAGCCCATTTTATTTATAAAGTTGGATCGAAAAGCAGTCTAAAAATGTGAGCGCACATTCAGTATGCATTGGAGCATATCTAATTGTCAGGAGATCAGTCCCACTTCGTCAATATCCAAATCATCAAGGGCTCAGAATTATCAAATCGTTTGTCATTGTCTCGAACTCTGAGCAATTCTTCTGTCCGCACATGATTAATAATGAAAAGGGCAAACCCGTGCTAACCATACCGACCTCTCCACAGTTAGACTAATCTACTTTTCGAAAATTTTTTAAAACCAAAAGATGGGATAGTAAAATCCACCTACTATGGTCAGAACAAATAATTGTTAAATTTCCCTGGGAGTTGTAGAGAAAAGGACACGAATCCTCTCTCATTTAACACATTTATTGGATTATGAAGACCTGTGAATGAAGGTTTCAACGACTGAGCATCAGCAGCGTCTGCAGGTAAACTGTACTGTAAAGGGCAATTCCTTTTACCTATCAGATTGTGCCACTCCTAGGACAACGAGGTGTTCCACATTCCTTGCTTCCTTTATGTCAAGCCCATCGCTAGTAACATTCTTACGCGACAATAAGATTGGTCAGATTTCATGTCTTTTTGTGTGCAGTAAGCTCTCAGACAAGGGTGGCATCTGATTACTGTAGGCCGAACAGCAGCACTTGTGCTTGCGAGGACTGAAGTTTACAGTTGCCTAAGATAGCCGAAAATGACGCAACCTCCAGGAAATTTAAATTATTCAAAATCTCTTAGACTAACATCCCGATTCAGACTCACATAAGTAAAGATAAGTGAGCAATGGCTTAAAAGGATGTTTTGAGTCAACACATTCCAATTCATGTTAGGCCGTTGGGAATGATACC